>VUQR01019337.1:100425-122322 GCA_015108515.1 Hemichromis elongatus
CATAACAAAAAACTTAGCATAAGACCAGTCTGAAATGATGTCTTTAAGCAGCAGGAGCCTTAAAAAACAAACCAATTTGTCCCCATTTCTTTGGTGGAATCTGAATAATGTCAAAAATAACAGCCTGACGGGCAAAAAACTGCATTTTTGTGTCAAAGTTAATTCCCAAAGAGCTGTTACCTTGGCTTGGTGTGCAATGGATCCTTAACACAAATTGAGGAAACTGGACAAAACGATCGACAGCGATATCCAAATCCACCGCCAAAGCTATATAATACACCATTTTTTCATAACTATTCCTTAATACTACTTTATTACAAAGCTTGTCTACGAGAGTTCAAGCTGTCGACTAATAAAGGTGATCAGTCCAAACAGAATTTTTCAGGCTATATTTCCACATATGTTTGTACGTATTTTAATAAACCCCTGCACCCATATTCAATTTTCCTAGCAAATTATAAAGAAATGAGGGGTAGTAAAAGATTTTTGCACAGTGCTGTATTTTCACGACTCTTTCCTATGTGATGGTAAAACATAAAAAGCACCAGCTGCACACACAACACCTTAACAAGCACTTGAGGCAAAACATCATGTACAGCTCTGCAGTGGGTGATGATGGATTATCTACGGATGCTGGAGTTCATGTCGGTGCTACATTGTTCTCTGTGGAGTTTTAAGTTAAGGGAGTGAAGTACGCCAAGTGCTGCTGAATACAGTGAGGGAGCTTTCACATAGGAAACACATCAGAACCACAGTTGGCACTACACTGAAAGGACAATACAGGATAGTACAGTACAGTACAGAATAATACAGTACATAGATGGTGACTACACACAAACACTGACACGGTAAACAGGAGAGGACGTGGTCGACACATGGAGGTGAGAATCGAACGAGGCAGAAACGCGTTGATCTATGTCAGCCCAATTTCTTCTAAAACACTCCGTGGTGCCTCAGCCTCCTGCAGAAGAAGACAGACAAGTGTTCTTTAAAGCCGTTCTGTCAGGTTCTTCAAGTACCCCTTATAAAACATAATTAATAGTGCATGAGTCATAATTGCTAGCTGCTGAATCTGAGATGGGAACAGAGGGGCTTTACGGTGAGTTACAGGCATGCACAGCCATTCCATAACAATAGTGCTGCATGCTTTGCTATAAATAAATCGCAGAGCACTGAATCTGTCCACTGCAAACAACCACCTAGGCAGAACTTGCTTTAGTGCACTGGCACAAGAGATAGAAAGAGGTATTAATCAAGTCCTGCAGCCTAAGAATAAACATGATAGGAGGAGGAGAAAGCCAGCCTTCTGTTTGGATTAACACTTGAATTCTTGAGTGAAAATAGAATTAATTTTACTCAAGAATTCAAGTGTTGATTCAAAGTCAGCGCTCCAGCAACCAACAGAAAGTTACTCTGAATTTTGGCCAATGTTTCAGTTTGAAAGGATTTATGAATATTTTTGTTTCATCGTGTTTACTTGGCAGTAAACACAATGCCGTTATGTTTTGGAAAAAAAACAAACAAACAAACGAAACGCATGATATATTTATCAACACTTAGTTATTGCCACCCCCGTTTCATATGTCAGCAGTTAAGAGGTCAAATGGATTTGTTTATCTGCTGAAGACCCGAGCGTACCTCCTGCAGCAGGTCAGCCTGCTCAATGGCCTTCAGCACATTCTTCTTGGACGTTTCCTGGGCCTCTCCTCCCAGCAGGAACTCATCCAGGATGAAATAAGCCTTCTCAAAGTTGAAGATGATATCCAGCTCGCACACCTGGGAGTCCACAAACAACAAATAGCAGAAGATCAGAGGAGACATTGTCCCTACCAAAAATTCTCGCAGTAACACTTTAACAGATTTTCCCTCCTGTCAACATCAATCAGCATGTTATGTGTGTGATGTTGATGAGACTTACGCTGCCAAAATATTTGTCCAGCAGCTCCACATATCTGTGGATTATCTCGAGTGTGATCAGCTCATTATCCTGATCCTCGACGGCACAGCAGAAATACAGGCTTGCATATCTAGTACGCGAAGAAAGAAGAAATGCAAATCATCGATTTTTGTGACATTGGCAGTATTGAGTAACGCATTATGACTGTTAAGTGTATGTTTGGTAATAAAAGTCAGTCACAAAAAAAAAAGAAAAGAAAAAAGCTAAAATGTCCAAAGCAAGTATCTGCAGTGCATTGAAAAATGGGCAGGAAGTTAATGCTGAGATAATACACTGACAACCTTTTCTTTTGGTACACCTACATCCTGCAAATATCAGACAATCACATGTTATAAATAAAAAAGGCCTGTATACTGAACTGCATGTGTGTGTGTGTATAATGCTCAGTACTGCACTATCTGGCGGAACTGTTTGTTTGTTTTGCCTTGATAAAGTGGCCATTTACATAACTTAGCAGTCATATGTTCATGACAAATCAGACAATGTCTCCATCTACTCTACTGTCCTCCATTTTTTGGCAGTTATTATTTGAAAAGGAGGTGTTTTTGGCTTCCACGACACACCAGAAGGTGAGCTCTAGATGCCAGAAATTTCAGTGCCTGACAAAATAATCACTGAATCACCAGCTCCCATTAAGCACCCCAACAAGCCACCACAGATTTACAAGTGATGGAACGAACCAAACGTTAACACATCCTACTGATAAGATCATACCCTGACCTAAGAAATTACACAACAGTCGGAGTGAAGCTTATCTGGGCTACTTGAAGTGTTTACAGGTTTAACATGAATGCCTGAAGTCAACGGTCCTCTTCCTTCTGTTTTTTGAAGGTTTCAACCATACCACAGTCATCATGAATTCAGGAACTATAACTACGCAGTCCTCTTCCTTATAAACTTCTGTTGTCATGTGACCACTATTTTATACAAGTTAAAAACATCTCTCCATGAGCCAACTCCATCTGCTGCTGAGACACAAACTGAAGCAATGAAAAAAAACTAGTATGTGTTCCTGGAAACTGGCACTTCAACAGTACCAGCTCTTTTATACTGCTAGCAAGGAGGGACAACCATTCAGGAGCCATCAGATGAGAGCCATTTTGGCCTGACATGAACAGTAGACTTGATCAGCTATGATACAGCGAGCAGGAACGAGCTGACAGAGCTCTTAGAGCGCACATATCAGGCGCCACCGTTTCACCCTGGAAGAACTGTTCCCATCCCACATGTGCCAATATGGACATCTTTCGCCAAAGCACTCAATCCTGACTTCCCTAATGAATTACTATTCCAGCTAATTAAAGTCACAAATAATGTTGGGTAATTACTCTCTCTCCTTTAGGTGGAGTGCGTTGGACAACCTAAGGGAAAAAGCACTGGAAGGGAGTAGGAGTTTGCTCCCACCAGTTGGGCATTTAGAAAAGCACACATATTGCTTTAATTCCTCTAACTACTCCTGCATATACTCTTCTCCCTCCTGAGGAGAACTGACAACGGGCAGACTAAAAAATAAAACCAATAAATATTTTTTTTTTACCATTTCTCAACTCAGGCAAATGCCACCTGCAATAGAAAGAGAGCGTGCAGAGATATTACAACTCACTCGGTATTTAAACTTGAATTATACACCTACCTTTTGTACACAATCTTCAGGTCTCGCCACTCCAAGAAGCTGCACATTTTGGGCTTCCTGGCCAGTATAGTCTGGACCAGATCCCTGGAGATCTTCTTCCTCTCCTTGTCTGACAGAGGAACATACCACTTCTGTAGCCGCAGCTTTCCCTGCCGGCTGAACAGCAGCATGAACTGCATCTGCGGGAGAAAGTCCATTTATCCAAGAGTGAGATAAACAACAGCTGCAGGAGTTATTTGAAGATGAGAGGGAAAGATGAGGAAAAATTAAAATAGTTAGAGGAGGGGACGCAATGGGCAACCGTCTGGCAACTACTGAGTAAAACGTTGGCATGGTACGAAACTTTGAATCACCCAGTTCACTTAGTCACAACAAGGAGAGACGTCCAAACAGGAAATACACGCATTCTTAACCAGGATAACACGACTGCCTGGCCGCCCGTTAAAAATGTATCGGCAACTTGAAATATTTTACGTCGAAGAGGTTTTATTACAAAGTTGCATTAGCTAATATCAGCTAATCTTAATTAATGGCCATATAATAACATCAACAACGCGTCTCATGTCATTTGCGCCCCCTCCCGCGAAGGGTTATCTAGCTACAGCATGCATAAGAAGTAAACACCAGTCTTTACCTTCGACCAAATCGTGAAGCTACTCACTTGGATGACTGCTAACTTTAGTATATCCCAGCGAAATACACAAATAAACCAAGTGAAGAAGGTGCTTCTGTGTATCTGCGGTTTAGCCCCTCACCCAGCTTGATGCTAAACTAGCTAGCGGATAGTGGTCGATGGTAAGGCAGCGATTTAGACTGCTGCTCTGTGATTGGTTTAAAAAGCCACAGCTCTGGAATTTGATTGGATTAAAGATTCCGTTATCCGTTACGTTTTTCCAAGCAAGCAGCGATGGCTGTCTGTGGGTGTAAAGTTACCACTCAGTAAATTTAACTTCTTCTTTTTCAGTAATGAGCGTAGTAATCCAATAACTGTTATAGCAGTATGAACACATATACAGTAAGCACTGTTACATTACTATCCTCAGAGCAGCAAGTCAACTACAACAAGAAACAGGTTAAAACACAGTTGCGGTCAGGTGTTTTACACTCATCATGCCCATAAATGTCATGGTAATTTTTAAAAAACTTTTAAGGTTTCTTTGAAATGTTCTTTTTGTATAGGGTACATATTTAATTACTTTGAAAAACTAGAACTGGTGCACAAGTTTGAATTTATTTTGAATTTCTCAATTTCACACAAGGTGGAAATACATACCGGTTCACATACATACTTACACCCCCACTAATATCTGGTTATCCATTTGCCACTTGCACCTTTACCAGATGTGTCTGGTTGCCATCTACAGGCTTAAACAATCCTGCATAATTTTACCTGGATATTTGACCACCCTTCTTGGCTGAATTGGTTGGTTTCCTGTAACGGATCTAGCTTTTAAGCACAGTTGACAAATTTTCAAAAGGGCTGAAGTCAGAGCTTTGGGAGGACCACTCTAGAAGCTTAAAGTTAGCCTGCTTTATTCATTTCAAAACCAGTTTTTATGTCTGTTTGGGATATTTGTCCTGTTGGAATACCCAGTTGTGTCTAGCTGTTGATTTCACTATCTGTGAATACATCCTTGTTTTAGTTTTGACAGCATTTCTAATAGATAATGTCAGATGGCTTGAGCATGAATTGAGGCTGCAGTTCACTGTTTTGCCCCAGAGGGAACTGGCAGTGGCTCCTGAGCCAGGCAGATCCCCATGTACTGATGAGAAGTAAATACATTGAAAAAGGCAAGGAGGGTCATGGACAAAAATGTCAACATTTACACAATACAACGCCTGTATATTCTTTACAGTGATGATTTCTTTAAGTGCAAAGAACAATGCATGAAGTACATTTGAAGTAATGTGCAAAAATACAGTTCTGTAGTACTCAGTGACTGTTTTCATTTAAAGCAGCCTTAAAATAAAAGAAAATTAAGGGTAATTGTAGCTGAATGCATTTAATAGCTGGTACTTTAATCTATTTGAATTTTGTAAACAAAATATAAACCCTGGAAAACCCAACAGTACATTTAATAAATATATTGTTTATTAAACAAAACAAGCTATATAAACTAGCAGGATACATGGTCAGTTTTCCCCATTTCTAAATAAAGTTAATGAGCTTAATGCTAAAGGCCTTGGAGTGGAGGGAACGAAAGTGAAGTGGCGCCCCCTGTCGCCGAGCAGTGAAACAACAAGAACACAATGTATTTTTTACAGATTGGATGTACAGTCGCTCACAGGCGTTTGTGCCCTCCAGCCTCTCTGTGTTTGTGAAACCTCACGTCCTGTCCTCTGCAAGCCCTGACTCGTCTTATCAGGCACTTTGACCGGGCCGTGTGGTCGTGTGTGCCTGAAAATTCATGCCGCTAGCTTAATGTTACACGTTGATGTCGTCACAAAAACAAACATACAAAAAAAACAGCTGGATGCTACCCGGCTAGCGAGCGCTAGCAGAGCAGCTTCTGCGAGGATCGAGTCGGTGAAACAGGACTGGGAGGATGGGTCTCTGCCTGGTAAGACAGCCTACCTAAGTTAGTACGCGAGAGCGGTGTTCAAAGCTTCGTTTACAAAGAAGCAAATACCGAGCTTTAAGCGCTCCCTGAGACTCAAACTGTTGTTGTGTGTGCAGTGATCATGCAGTGATCAGAGAGGATGAGGAGTCGCAGTAACTCGGGAGTGCGGCTGGACGGCTATGCCCGGCTGGTCCAGGAGACTATCCTGTGCCATCAGGTGAGTCCAGACACACACCAGAGACGAGGCAGTGCACTAAAGCTGGAGCACTTCCGCAAAGGTGCATTTTCGTTTTAATGCAGGAAAAGGGAGTAAGGGTCCCCTTTTTGCGCAATGTTGCCGAAAAACGTTTGAATGAAGCAATAATTCAAGTCCTAAATGTGGAAGGACTTATTTCAAAATGAAGTACGTTGCATACTGTGATTACAGTTATTGATGCGTTACTACCTGTGTACTAGTTTAGATGTTGCAGAATGTACGTGGTTGTATATGAAATACTTTTATACATTATGTCAGACATTATAGTCCATTTGAACGCTTAAGTCACGTAAACCTTAAACGAGACAACACCAGGACCCAGTGTTATGGTTTGAGTTATGCACATATCCTTGATTTCTCCTTGAGAAGTATGCTAGGTATGGACATGTTTTGTAGCCCATATAGGTTAGGGTTCAGCCAAAAGTGAGCTGCACAGAAATAAACAAAGTGTGGGCAAAGTTCAGGCCCTGGAACAGGCTGAGGACTGGAAAGCTATGTACTGTTATCTACTGGCTCTTGAGCTCACAATGAGGCACCATCAACAGCTGTCTATGCTAAACTGTGACCCAGAGAGTACTCAGCTGATAGGAAGCAGCATCAGCTTTCCACACATAGCATAAACTGACACGTTGTGGGTATATGTTTAGTGAGAGTGGAGGGGTGACACAATGATGTCTCAGCCTCCCCCAAATATAAACTGTAACTGCTGTATTATTATCACTGGGGACACATTAACTTTCAGTGACAGGACTCTGATGCTGTTTAACAGTTTCAGTTTGAATTGTAACCAGCGGGACCATGCTCTCATTCATTTTCAGCTCAGCTCATAGGAGATCACAATAACACATATAAGAATAATGAATAAGAATAGTGAATAAATCAAACATGCTGTAACCTCACTGGTGATCTTCCCTAATCCACACAGGGTAAAACTATACTTACTATACTTACATTTCAAATCACTTTGCCAAGGTCTGGAAGAAGAACTAAAACTGTCACCCTCAGATGAAAGGGAAATTGGTTAGGACGTTCAAGAACAAGCCAGAAACCACCAAAGCTCCAGTTTGCCGTGGCCTGGAAACTGTGCGAACACCAGTGTCACTGTCCACAGTTTTACATTGCCATGGATTATAGAGAAAAGCCCTGGCTCCTTCGAGCTCGACTGAAATTTGCACCGGCCCACATGGACAAGTCAAATACTCTGTGGAGAAAAATTCTGTGGTCAAAGATTGAGCTATTTGGACACAATGGCAAGATGTACGTTTGGGAGAGTAAAGCTGAAGCATTCAAACTAGGGCTGTCAGCGTTAATCGCGTTAAAAGGGTGTTTAACGCGAACTCGCGTTAATGCGGCAAATCTCTGGTAACGCGTTACCGCAGATCGCCTTTGTGTGGGGCTTGACGGCGCTAACGCGTTAATCGAGCTTCCCGCGCTAACCCGATTAATGCCACATTAACGCGGGTTTTGCGTTAATGCCCGCTTAACGCGATTAACGCTGACAGCCCTAGTTCAAACCCAAGAATACTATACAAACTGTCAAGCATGGTGGTGGTAGCGCCATGCTCTGTCGCTCTTATGCTACTAATGATACTGGTACACTGCAAAAAGTGGATTGAATAATGAAGGATGACGATCTTCAAATTTTTCAGCTTCACATCAAATCAACAGCTAGAAAGTTGAAACTTGGAAGCAGTTGGGTGTTCCAACTGGACAATGATCCCACACACGGATAAATGGATTTAATGGCCTTCCCAAAGCCCTGACCTCATAAATGTTAAACATTTGTGTTTGTGGAACAATCATTCAACTCTGAAAAAAACAAAACAAAACCATAATTATGATTACATTCAGGCTCATGACGTGTGCAGGTAAAAGTTTGACCACAACTGTATCCTTCATACGTCCCCAATCTTTACTATTTGTTAACATGTTGCTTGTGTCTTGGTTTCAGAACCCAGTGACAGGACTTCTTCCTGCCAGTGCGCAGAAGAAGGATGCCTGGGTGAGGGATAATGTCTACAGTGTCCTGGCGGTGTGGGGGCTGGGTATGGCATACCGGAAGAATGCAGACCGCGATGAAGACAAGGCCAAAGCTTACGAACTGGAGCAGGTGTGTTTGGAACATAAATAGAGTGAAAGAGGGCTTTAATGTGTACACAAGTGCCTGTGCATTCTTTCAGTTATGAAGGGTTAAATATTTGAGGATAGCAAAACTTAGTAAAACTTTAATGAATGTGGGCTTTATTTAAGCTAAAGTATCACATTAGCACAACATAAAATATTGTTTTATTCTTAAATTGCTTATGAAATATGGAAGCAAAAGGGAATATAGAGGAATCACATTTGTTTTGGTCAGTACTGCGATCATAACATTTTAGTAGGATTAATGGTAGACTTTGGAAAAAATAGCATTAAAGAAAGAGCAAAGGATTATTTCACCCTGGCATGACATAGTGCACATACTGAACATGCACAGCCTTTCACCCATACATTTTCACATACAACCTACAGTGCATATACTGAGTGCCATCAATCAACAAGTAGCACTCTGCCCCTAATTATAGAATGTGATGTTATAAAATCAGGCCAGCACTGACAGATCTCTCGATTGAGATTCACTAAAAGAATTGATAAAAAAAATATCTAATGTGTATAAATAACAAATTCATATTTCTGTTAGGAAATATTAAGTACATTTTTAGCTCTTGTAACTTTGAGTCAGTGTTTAATAGTCCAAGCTGATAAATTTAATAACCTGTTTGATAAAAATACAGCACAGTGCGAAGGTTTCAGGCCACCCCTCATTTTTTCTCTTTTATTTTATTCTTTATTCCACAAGTTCTTGTGGGAAATGTGAGAATAAATACATAGAGCCACAAGAGATGATTGTAGCTGTGTTCTTTCTAGCTCACTAGAAAAAGAAAATAATTGCATCGCAGTGAGATTTTTGACGTTTACTGATAGACAAATGTGTTTGCTGGCAGAGTGTCGTGAAACTGATGCAGGGGCTTCTGCAGTGCATGATGAGACAGGTAAGATATACCTTTGTGTTTGAGTATTGGACTGCTGGGCAAACAAAACAAACAACTTGATGACCTCACTTTGGACTATTAAATTATTGACGTTACTGATTAGCTTATGAAGAAAGTCATTATAACCTTACCTAGAGAAATAGAAAAAACAAAAACAATGAGTCTTTGGTCATGTGTCTCCAGGTGGCCAAGGTGGAGAAGTTCAAACACACCCAGAGTACAAAGGATTGCTTGCATGCCAAATATGATACCCCCACATGTGCCACAGTGGTCAGGGACGACCAGTGGGGTCATCTCCAGGTGGATGCCACCTCGATTTACCTGCTGATGCTGGCACAGATGACAGCCTCAGGTACAATAGCGACATAAAACTGCTTTATCTCTCTCTCTCTCTATATATATATATATATATTAAAAACAGCCAGTGAACACATGATTTGTTATCTTGTCCCGCAGGTCTTCGTATAATTTTCAACCTGGATGAGGTAGCCTTCATCCAAAACTTGGTCTTCTACATAGAGGCTGCCTACAAAGTGGCGGTGGGTAATATTTTTTAAAGGTCTTGTTTGAGTATGTGGTTCCTGGACCGTTTCATATGAGCAGTTAAATGAAAAGACACAAAATTAAAGCTGCTCCCAAAGTACGTGCATGTTGAGGGTTCTATTGTAACACATCCAGATGTTTAAGAACACTTCTGGGTTTTGGACTGACTTCAGGCTAGTGTAACCCCAGGCTTTTGAAACAATGAATGAAAGAAGAATTAGTAGTAAAAAGTAAAAAGTTTTTTTGTGTTGTTTTGTTTTTTATAATAGTTTAATGATAAATCACTGGAATAGGCTTTTCAGTGCCATGATGAGTTTCAGCACTGGAGTTGCTATAAAGAAATGAAACCATGGCCCTTTTTACCACTGCAGGACTATGGAATGTGGGAACGAGGTGACAAGACTAACCAGGGCATCCCTGAGCTCAATGCCAGCTCTGTAGGAATGGCTAAGGTACAAAGGCTAGGCTATGCATTATTTAATAACTATCAGCATTTATGATACACTGCAATGGATATATGGATTAATCTGGGTACGCATGTTGGGGGGTGGTGATGTTGCAGGCAGCACTTGAGGCTATAGATGAGCTGGATCTGTTTGGTGCTCACGGAGGGCCGAAGTCAGTCATCCACGTGTTGCCCGATGAAGTCGAACACTGTCAGGTATCATTTTTAATTAGCCTTTAGCTATGGTAGGATCACCTCTATTTGTCTTTCTTATATTCAGCGTGCTTTTTTCACCCTTCAGTCTATTCTGTGCTCCATGCTGCCAAGAGCTTCAACTTCAAAGGAGATAGATGCTGGTCTTCTGTCCATTACTTCTTTCCCTGCGTTTGCTGTGGAGGATGCTGACCTGGTGGCCGTGACGAAGTCAGAGATCATAAGCAAACTGCAGGTGTAGCATCAAAGCATAAGCAAGCTGGACAATTCTGCCAAGGAAAAGTTTATAGTTTGGTATTTTGACCTGCACTCTTTAAATTCTACTCTTTGCTTTATTTCAGGGTCGCTATGGCTGCTGTCGCTTTATCAGGGATGGATATCGTTGTCCCAAAGAGGTGATATATTATAGTATTAAGGCTCATGGAACATATAAATGAATTACAGCAGTGAACCCAGGGAGGAGGTGCTCTTTTTTTTAGTGAAGAGTATAGATTTTTATGTTTTATTGCAGGAAAGCTTATATAAGTTCTCGACCTTTCCCACTAGGATCCATCTCGGCTGCATTATGATCCTGCTGAGCTGAAGCTATTTGAGAATATCGAGTGTGAGTGGCCTGTGTTTTGGACTTACCTCATCCTGGATGGTATTTTTGCAGGTGATCAAGTTCAGGTAAAACAACCAAATACACTGGTTCATATTCAATTTCTGCTGTACTCACATAGTCATGGAGTGACTTTGGGTAGTGCCTAAATTACCAACAACAACAAATTTGCTTTTGCACAGGTGCAAGAGTACCGTGAAGCACTGGATGGTGTTTTAATCAGAGGGAAGAATGGCATTAAGCTGGTGCCTGAACTTTATTCTGTTCCTCCTGACAAGGTATCCTAGACTCATGAAGAGCACAACATACAGTTAGTGCCATACATTTTTGGACAGTGATGCATTTTTAAAAATCATTTTACTGCTGTACACCACCATAGTACGGGTTGTATTTGAAAATGAATATGTGTTTTAAGGGTATTAACAAAAGTGTTGCTTTAACTATATATGAATTACAGCCATTTTTAAACATAGTCCCACATTTCGACAGGTATATGCACCTGCACTCATAGTAACGGCGTCATTATTGTGGCATGGTCTGACTTAATCCACCTTTCATTGCTAAATGTTTTGTTAGACTTTTTTAATGTGGTCTTGAGCAGTAATTCTCTAAACTTTCTGAAGATCTTTTAAAGTTGGTCTTTGGTCATTGATGTCGTCTTTATTGAGTCCATTCCTCATACCTGACCATTTTCAGAGATATGCTGTGTCACTGACCTGTGACGCATTCTGGCATAAAGGCAAATAACTTAAGGGATGAACCAGTGTTGTATCAACACATAACAGACAACTTGGCAAAAAAAAAAGATAAATTATATCTTGAAGCATTTTGTTACTATCTGGGAAGGACAAAAGAAGCTTATTAGAAATGTATGAACTCTGTTTTTGTCTACTACATTTCTTCAGTATCAAGAAAGTTTAATCATAAATTAAAGGGTAAAAAAAATTGTTGTGCCAAAAATAAAACTTTATTATATAGTTATAATTTTACTATTTGTTTTATTTTTGTTTGACTAAATTGTTTGTAAAAGTCGTTAAACTTTGTTTAATGACAAATTTTAGACAAGTGAGAAATTAGCTAATGATGGTTTAGCACTAATTAGCAAATGTTCGCATGCTAGCATTTGCTAATTAGCTGATTGCTACAGTTAATATTCTTTGCCCTGTTTTTTTCATCATCTATATTCTTTATAGTTTTACTTTTGTTGTTGTGACAAAGACAGAGACTGTTTCAGTGTATATATCAACAAATAACAAAAAAAAATCGGTGCCTCTTGCAGGTTGAGGAGGAGTACAGCAATCCTCACTCAGTAGACAGGGTAGCCATGGGCCAGCTGCCACACATGTGGGGACAGTCACTCTACATCTTGGGGTCCCTTCTGGCTGAGGTAGGTCCACCTTAAATGTTAGCTAGCCACGAGGCAGCTGTTTGTTATCACTGTGTGTATGGCAGATATTTCGATGATGTCACAAATTAGGAATGATCCAGTATTTGTATTTTTTATTGAGGATGAGAATACTTCTAAAACACAGACATTCAATACATAAAAACCACCTGCGTTTTATACTTATAAGCATTCAATGCATGTTATAAATGTTCTGCTCCATCTTGCCTTTTCTTTTCGGATTAAGGGTTTTTTAGCACCAGGGGAGATAGATCCGCTTAACAGGAGATTCTCTACAAGCTTCAAACCAGATGTTGTGGTACAAGGTTGGTGATTAATTTTTTGGAAACAATAATATGGGCTGAGAGTTAAAGTCTGGCACATTAACTAAACACTGCTTTAAAAATAGAGGGACTTTTAGCTTCAGTAGCCAATGTCATTTCTGAGATGAGTCATTTCTGATGTTCTGATATCAACATTTTTGTGTTTTGGTAAATGGTAATTGGTCCGGTTCTTGTATAGAGCTTTCTTACTCTTCCCGAGCACTCAGCGTGCTCATCACCATGCACACCAATTCATACAAGCACGTTATTATGCTTGAGTGATTTTTATCTAACATTCACACTCCAATTAATACATCAGAGAGCAACTTAGGTCTGGTAACTTCCCCAAAGATATTTGGCATTCAGACTGAAGCAGCCAGGTATCAAACTACCAACCTTTTTATTATCTTTTTTAAATCTTTAAATATCTAAATTGTTTTTTTTTTATTTTTGTCGTTGTTGTTTTTTTTAGTTTGTGTTCTAGCAGAGTCAGAGGAGATTCAGGAGTTGTTAAGAGATCTGGGGATCGAGGTACAGACGATGGCAGAGGTTCTGCCCGTCAGGGTCATGCCTGCTCGCATCCTGAGCCATGTCTATGTTAGACTGGGTAAACAAGCACTCTTTTCCTTACAGTGTACAGCTGTGCGTGTGAGTTCATATATATAAAAAAAAAGATAAGAGTTCCATCTGGTGTCTCTGCCACAGGGAACTGCAAGAAGCTGAATCTGAGTGGGCGGCCATACAGACACATTGGTGTCCTGGGAACATCCAAACTCTACGAGATCAGAAATCGCTCTTACATATTCACCCCTCAGGTAAAACTAGGGCACGTTGTGATCTTGTTATGTTAACCACATTAACATTAATAATTGAACAATAAATATTTGATTTCTTTATTTCTGCTTTGGCCCCCCTTTGTTCAGTTTCTGGATCAGCACCATTTCTACCTGGCTCTGGACAACCAGATGATTGTGGAGATGTTACGGACCGAGCTGGCCTATCTCTCTTCTTGCTGGAGGATGACAGGACGGCCCACGCTCACATTCCCAATCACCCGTAGCATGCTGGGTAATAACCAAAGCATATCAGTCTGTAATTGTTCGACATAATACACTTAATAAAGTACTTTATTTTTTTTCGCTAATATAACAAAATAAAGTACTTTATTTTTTTAGCTAATATAAGCATCTGTTTGTTCGTATTCACATGCTGGTCCCTTTAGATACAATGTGTAGAGTAATGAAAAAACTAATAAGGCCAAATATGTGTCTGAAAATTAGAAGTCACATGACTGCATGCTCTGTCATCCAGTCTCATGGACTAACTTGTTGTACTTGATGCATGTCCATCTTTTCTTCTGTCTAGATGAAGATGGCGATACAATTGATTCGTGTATCCTATCAACCCTAAGGAAACTACAGGATGGTTATTTTGCTGGCGCTAGGTTTGTTTCCCTCTACAACTCAAAACAACAGATGATGTGAATTTCATGATTAGAGTAAAGTTTGTGACTGAGTACTTTGGCTGACTACTACAGGGTGCAGATGTCAGATGTCTCCAGTGTTCAGACCACTTCGTTTCACACTCGTCTCAGCTTCCTGGATGAAGAGAATGATGACATATTGCTTGAGGATGAAGGCGATGATGATGATGGATATGGAGAGGAGTATAATACCTGTGGTCCCTCGGGTAATTACTTATTGTCCTAGACTTTACAGCGGTTTAGTGGCACGATTAATTTGTCCTGTGTGTAAACATGGTGCAATTTTATTTAACTCTAGAGGACTCAGAGGATGTATTTGACCAGTACCTCACCCAGCTCCTTCACAGCACCACTACCAAGTGCCATCTTCCTCCCATCCAGAAGGGGCAGCACCACGTCTTCAGTCCAGAACATACCACAAGAGACATACTGTCTTTTATGGCACAGGTCCAGGGCCTGAACGTTCCCAGTGAGTTTCTCAACAATGAATTGACAATGCTAGTTTTCATGCTAGTGCAGATACACTAACCATAGTGTGTATTTAAAAGATGGATATGGTCACCACGATGCCACCAATTGGTTTGTGAAGCCTTGTCTTGAGTATTTTGATTGTTTTGCTTTTTTGAGACAAGCGTGGTGTCGACGTGACTGAAAATGTTTGGAGGTCACACATTAAGTAAGGACTTGGGTCATTTTCTCATAAATGTCAATTACAGTTAGTGCAATTATTTTTCGCCCCCTGCTGGCCATTAGAAAGTCATCAGGTTTACGGCACTCAAGCATTGGCTTCACTATCCTATCACATCCATCTTTTATAAGCAGTCTGTAAAGATACAATAAGACTTCCCTCTGATGTTAGATACTTTGACGTCAAAGTGACTCGTCAAATCTTGTCAAAAAACTAAGCCGTTTTCAAGCCTGTCAAACCAAACCTGCACAGATCTGCTCTACCTCCTGAACTCAAGGAAAGAGTCATCACAGTGCAAGCTGTTACTGCAGTAAAAACTGTGATTGAAGGATTTTTCTAATAATAATCCAGTAATAATCAAAGGTGTCCTCCCTGTTTAACAGCAAAGCTTGTAACCAAAAGCAGAGACCTTAAAAGGCATTCTTTTGTAATAAGCTGCCAGTGTGTTAAAAACCAGAGACTCTCTTTTTAATGCTCTGTGTCTATGACACATATTTTCAGAGTCTTCTATGTATCTGCCGGTGACTCCGGTCAAGAGCAAACATCGCAAATCTCTCAACCTTCTTGATGTTCCTCATCCTCAGAACTGCCCACAGGTGAAACAGCACAAGGTAGGCACAGCAAATCCTTCCACCAGCAAACTTATTTCTCTCACGACTTCAGTATTGAAATGAATATATTTATCCAACCCTGGCACTTTTCCTTTATTAGCCTCACTCTGCGGCTGATCTTCACCTGCCTCGAGACTCTCAGGGCAACACAGACTTTGCAGCATTGGTGAGGCAGCTTAAAGAATGCCCAACTCTTCAGGACCAGGCTGACATCCTCTACATTCTCTATGTGATGAAGTATGATTATCAAGACAAAAGTAGAGCAAACATGTGATTAAAAAAAATGCTGCTTTGGTAATTGCCCATCCTGTGTTTCTGTTCTCTTGAGCAGAGGAGCTGATTGGCCGGTGGAGTTGTCAGGTCCTGGGCAGGGTGGGGTCAGCGTGCGATCACTGTTGGAGGAGCTGTACGTAGAAGCCGGAGCCTGCAAAGAATGGGGACTCATTAGGTACATCTCTGGAATACTGCGCAAGAGGGTGGAGGTCCTCGCTGAGGTCAGTGTCTTAGGAAGACGAGATTATTTTAAACCAAGTGTGTCAGCAACTTGCAGCAGAGATTATGTCCTCGACTTAAACACCATTGAGTAGTACGACAGCACTACCACCCACAGCATGATGATCATGATGATGCCATTCCACATGTAGGCACAAACTGACCTTACAAACATACCATATACCATAAATTGTGTATACTTATATAGTCACTCTTTAGTCATGTCATTGGTATCTTCCATGTGGATCAGTCTCTGTGATCAGATATCTGAACTCTGATCCAGTGTTGTTAAATTTTTGCTGTCTGTTTGTTTACCTACCCTGTTCTTCCTGAAACAAACAGCTTCAGTCACTCACTCATGCTGCAAGTAAGAATTAGGCAGTTCCTAATAGGCGTGTTTTCAACAGGATTATAGGATTATTATAGATTATAGGATTATTGTCTATAGCCATTTATTAATAATTCATTCCACGTGTATTTACCTTTTCTGCAGGCCTGCACAGATCTGATTTCCCATCACAAGCAGCTAACTGTAGGTCTACCTCCTCAACCCAGGGAAAGAGTGATCACAGTGTAAGCCGTTATTGCAGTAAAACAGTGTGGCTGAAGAAATTTTCCAGTAATAACCCAAGGTCTCTACCCTGATTGTTTTCAGCCCTCTTCCACCTGATGAGTTAAACAACCTCATCTACGAAGCCAGTGGTCAGGACATTAGTGTAGCAGTGCTCACTCAGGTAAATCAGTCACCATTTGGACTGTCCGATGACTTTTTCACAGGCTGATCTTACAGTTCTGAACTGTGTGCGTCTGTCATGTAGGAAATCATGGTCTATCTAGCCATGTATGTGCGATCCCAGCCCGCTCTGTTCGGGGACATGCTCAGACTCAGGATAGGACTCATCATGCAAGTGATGGCCACTGAGTTGGCTCGCAGCCTGCACTGTTCTGGTAGGAAAAAAACACAAAAACACATCATACACATGCTCACACACGCATAACCGAGTGGATAAGCAAATGAATTAAGTCTGCACGGTATGCAGTATGAAAAACTTGTACCGGTAACCTCTTTGTAGGGGAGGAGGCGTCAGAGAGTTTGATGAGCCTGAGTCCATTTGGCATGAAGAACCTTCTGCATCACATCCTCAGTGGCAAAGAATTTGGGGTGGAGAGAAGCAGTGAGTTTGTTCCCTGTGCATCCATCCCTCACCCCTCAGGGATTGCAACGTCTGTTTTGCTACTATTTTGATTTATTCTGCGGAGCAGCTGAACACCTTTGTAATGATCACAGTCATATATTTTGTTGCTCTGGCACAGAGTCTTTGTATTCTACAACACATGAACTACACTACATCATGGACATTGTTATTTAAAACGATTAATCAGAAAAAAATGTATTCGACTTCTCCTTAAACAGTCATGAGACCAGATCTAACTAGATGAGTAGACGATGATTGTTTTGGTTGATTCTTTGATCCTTCTGTGAGTTTGATGCCTCCCGAGTTAGAAATCGGAAACCACACTACATAATAGCACCTTTATGGCTTGTTTGTGACTCTTGTTTCTTTTCATCAGTGCGCCCGATCCAGTCTGCAGCCACTAGCCCTGCGATATCCATCCATGAACTAGGTCACACAGGAGCTACAAAGACTGAACGCACCGGAATACACAAGCTAAAGAGTGAGATAAAACAGGTGGGAGTAATAGACAGGACATAGAATTCTAAGTATTGGATTTCAAGTATATATGTGTCATCTGCCTTAAGTGCCTTTTTATCTATCTATCTATCTATCTATCTATCTATCTATCTATCTATCTATCTATCTATCTATCTATCTATCTATCTATCTATCTATCTATCTATCTGTGAATTTAATGACACTGTTCTTCTCTTTTTGCAGCTGGATGACTCTCGCCCTACAAGTGTGGGTTGGCTTTAATAATATCTAGCATGTGACTTTTTCTGACCTTGGTCTAAATGACTAAATCAGTCTAAATCCATAGCTGGAGTGACTGTCATCCCATCCCATGACAGTATAAGAACAAGACTTGGACTTCAGATAACTTTTCTGCAGTTTGATAAACCAGTTCAGACCTTCATTAGGCTGTTTTTCCCCCCACCCTCATAACCCATCTTGTTATAGCATTTGGTCATGGATTGGCATGGTTTGTTTGTTAAAGGATTTCTGTTTTGATCAGCCCTGTACAGCTATCGCCCGCTTACAGAAGTCTTTCTCGTGTGCTGATTTTTGCAGCTCTGTTGTAATTTTTACCCATGCCCATGCTCTGTGTGGCACCAGCGCCATCATATTTGCAGTGCGACAGCCGTGCGAACCATCTCAAACTGTTCTCTGTCATCCATACCCATGTGTAGATCTTCAGTGGCGGTTTTTCCTTGAGTAGCAATGTCACATCTCCTCGCTCTACGGTAAACCATTTCACCTCGCCTGCTTCATTTCAGCTTGTTTGTTCTAAGGTTGCCACAGGAAGTATGTGTAGACCAAGAAAAGTCCATTCAGATTTCAGTTTATGTAGATATCTTACAGTTTACTTGTGGCTTTACTTATTTAAGCATAAGGATGGTGTTATTTTGTAATCTATTACTATTAACAACAGTTTTAATAAAAACAATCGCTCACAAATGTACCAAACTAACAAGTATAGTGTGTTAGAGCTCGATTGATAACTTTCATCTATTTATAAATGATGAAACGGTAAATATCAAGATTCCAATTCTTTGCATTATGTTTCAGTTAAAACGAAATGTTATTTCATCTCATGTGGAGCAACTTATAGTCTTGCCAATATTGGCCAACGATATATGAAGGAACATATCAGCACGGGCTCTACTGTGTGGCCGAAGCCTGGGGTAGCTTGTGTTCATAAAGCTCGCGGTCTGGGACACGTCCACATTCATAATAGCTTGACAAAAATAACCCTGGGTGTGTTTTTCATAATGAAGCAATGTGGCAGCTGTTGCAACAGTATACAGTATCTTTTCTGTGTATAGCACAAGCTATATCAGGCTGTTATTACGGCTACAACACTGGTTAGTACGCTCTTTAGAGTATTTGTCATTAACACTAATAATACAGTGATAGCAGTCTTGTCCTTCAGCATATATACCAAAGTCCTTTGTTGCCAAGTTTGATGGAGCATCAGTATGCATGTATAACTGCATGAAAGGTGGAAAAGCTATCATTTTGTGCGTGCCTATGTGCTACACTATTTCAACCTTTTTTACATGCATTTAAAGCTAAATATGCTACTGTCAGCACACTATAAATATCATTGATCATAAAGCACAAAGCGGGAAGGTGCAGTTCTTTGCACCTTGAACTGAAAGTAAGCTCAAACAGGAGAAGGTGCTACTGAAGAAGCAAAGTGGCCTGATTAAAAACTGTGCTCGTGCCAAATGCGACAGTGTACATAACAAATAGATTTTACCTACATGGAAACAAGGTTGAAAGTCAGTACAGTGCTTCATTAAATGTGCTTTAGCACTGTCTTCCTATTGGCTCGCCACAGCGTTGCAGCAGCCCTTCCACTCCCAGTGGAATGTTGTCCCCGGTGAGCACTTGTCCAGGAGACGGCCAGCTGCACTGGGAGGAGAGGCAAGGCCAGTGGCTGAGGAGACGCAGGCTAGATGGTGCCATCAACAGAGTACCTATGGGTTTCTACCAAAAGGTGTGGAAGATCCTGCAGAAGTGCCACGGCCTGTCCATCGACGGATACGTGTTGCCCTCTTCTACAACACGAGAGGTAGATTCTCACAGACCTGCTGCAGAGGTGGACTTCCTGCATATGTGTGTGTGTGTGTGTGTTTAAAATCTCTGTTTTCTGTGTAGATGACAGCAGGGGAGATTAAGTTTGCAGTGCAGGTTGAATCTGTGCTGAACCACGTCCCTCAGCCAGAGTACCGGCAGCTGCTAGTGGAGACAGTGATGGTTGTGGGGCTGATAGCGGACGTAGACGTGGACAACATCGGTGGCATCATCCTCGTGGATCGCATCTTGCATTTGGCCAATGACCTTTTCCTCAGTGACCAGGTACTACCAGAGAAAGGTTTTTGGGTCTGTTTCTGTGTTTGTTCACTTGGCTTCACTCTGCGTTACCTCTTCATCTTTAGAAATCCCACAGCGCCAGTGAGTATTTTCTTGAGAAGGACCCAGCAACCGGAATCTGCAACTTTTTCTACGACAGCGCTCCTAGTGGTAGCTACGGCACCCTGACCTATCTCTCCAAAGCGGCAGTCACTTACGTCCAGGACTTCCTGCCAAGTTCCAGCTGCCTGATGCAGTGAATAGGCAGACTCTATAAACACCCGAAGAGGCATGTTTCATAAAACTAATCTCCCGTTATCACCTCATACTGTTCATGCGGTGCTTGTAAGTATACTCTTTAATAAGCCGTGTAGCGCTAATATAACTGATCTAACATCGTAGCCTTAGCTGCCAGTGCAGACCTCTGTATTTCAGTTTATTTTATCTTTGTGAGTCTACACCGTAAACCTATTTATTTTGTGCTCTGATGTATGTTTGTGACACTTACAATCTTATTCTAACTGTTGTCTGTCTTGTAATTTATCATATGTTGCAGTTCTATTCAGGCATTTACCAGAGCAAACATTGTGATCATATGTGCGCTACTTATTCCTCTCAAATCAAACCTATTTCTGCTGTTATTATTTATTTTTTATTTAGTAACATTGTGATCTGTTGTTCTGCTGTAATTAATGAGATAATTCCCCAGATAGGTGGGAAAGAAGAGTAAAATTTACAACTTGTGCCCTCGGATTAGCTTTCCACTCACACATGACCACATTCATAATGACACATTTATTTATATTTTAAGCGTGTTAGTTTCCAGGTTCTATATTATTTGTGTTCATCATGTTTTAGTACTATCTATACTCTGTTTGGGAACAGTTTTTTTTTTTTTTTTTAAATCAGTGTTGTCTTTAAATCAGTTTGTCTGTATAATGAATAGAAATCTGTCTATTTCTGCAAATCTCCAGGGTTATGCTACTGATATGTCTGGTCAACTTTACCTCATCATACTAAAGGTTTGTTCATTTAGTGTGAAATAAAGAAAAAAAACCTTTCATGTGTCCTTTTTTTAACATGCACATCCTGTTTAAAAGAAAGGACTGCAGTAAGTTCACAGAGGGCCCAGGGCTGCTCTTTGTCAATGATTCTGTTTTTAGTGTTTATGGACAGAATTTCTAGGCATAGCCAAGTGGAAGGCTTTCACTTGGGTGGCCTCAGAATCACATCTCTGATTTTCGCGGATGATGTGGTTCTTTCGGCTTCATCGGGTGACGGCCTCCGGCTCGCTTTGGAGCGGTTCGCAGCCGAGTGTAAAGCGGTGGGAATGAGAATCAGCACCTCCAAATCTGAAGCCATGGTCCTCAGCCGGAAATGGGTGGAGTGACCATTCTGTGTCAGTGACGAGATCTTTCCCCAAGTGGAAAAGTTTAAGTATTTCAGGGTTCATGGGTTTGTTCATGGGTGACGGGAGAAGGGAGCAGGAGATCGACATTAACATCAACATAAATGATAGAAACTGTCACAAGTGCACAAATATACACAGCCACTCATACAACTGTACAGCAGGTCCGGTCATGTGTTAGCCTTCATTGCAGGCACACTTAAAAGAGCCTAAACATGTTGCAGCAT
>VUQR01019339.1:0-10053 GCA_015108515.1 Hemichromis elongatus
CAAATTAATAAGATGGGTCACAGGCACCAAAAGACAAGATTTGTAATGCTTCAAAAAATTGGTATCAAATCCAAACTCATCCCTTGCTTTAGAACTTTTTAATTTAGAGATTATGTTTTCTACTTCATTTTCTGTAATTTTTTGAATATTGAACTTTGAATCTTGAGAAGAAACCTCCCTTTTGGTGTCAGTATTTCCAATATTTTGTTGAGGGTCGCAAGAGTTAGAAAACAATTGTCCAATTTCATCAATGGTGCTCTGGAAAAAATCATTTAATTTAGTAGCTAGGCTGAGAGGCTCTGATACCAGTTCATTAGCAAATTTAAGTTCAAGGTCTTTATCAGCATTATGCTTACTCTCACCAAGGAGTTTGTTAATGTTTTCCCAAATTAGCTTACAATTTCCTTTGGCATTATTAATTACAGTCATGAAAAAAATTGTTTTAGCCATTCTCAAAGTTTGTGTGACTTTATTCCGTACAGATATAAAATTTAATCGATCAGTATTTGATCTAGATTGTAACGATTTTTTAAGTAACTGATCTCTGAGTCTCATAAGCTGTTTACACTCAGTATTAATCCAAGGCAAGGTATAAACTCGTTTCTTCAAATGGCTCTCTTTCTGAAACTCTGACAAGACCCCTTGAGTATAATAGATCACAACATCTATTAGTGTCATCATAGGATAGTATGCTAGTCCAATCAAAATTATTTAGAGCTGCCATTAAATGTTGTTCTTGACTTATCAGCTTTAAGCACTCAAACCATTCTTCTCTCAAGACATTGTCACCCAGAGAACTGAAATATTTGCTCTCCCCCCCCCCGAACACACTCTGTAAACTCTTGAGATGGCTGTGTGGGAAAAAGTCGAGCAGACCAGCAGTTTCTGAAATACTCAGTCTCGCCTGTCACATTCAAGTTAGTTACATCAGCGGTCCTTAGTTTTACCTTCTACCTGTCTACATGCCTAAACGGACTGGGCTGCAGACATGTAACTGGTCTCCAAGATATTTGAATTGCATTTGAGTTGTGTACCTAATAAAGTGGGTGTACAAAATCACAGTAAGGGCAATACAAAAGGATGCGTATCCAAACATAATCCCTTCTGAATTTTTGTCCTCCTGGATGTTTTTATATCTGCCAACTTTAAGACATGGGACAATATTTTTTTAAAAAGTTAATTTTAGATTGGAAAGCAAAATGTTTTCAAACCATTTTTGAGTATTTTCTTTAAAAATTTTACGCAGATAGAAAGAAAAGAACTTAGAAGAAGTGGAGTTTATAAGGTGCAAACAATGAACAAAGTGACAGACTTACTTAAAATGGAAAAAAATTCCCAGTGAAATAAGCAACGACAGCAGCGAAAGTCCATGACCGATCATAACCAAGTAGAAGTGAGTCATTGTTGCTTGCTACAAAACACAACAAATACAGCTTTGCATTAATTATTGATACCCCGACTTCCATTGTGCTTTACTGATTTTATTGTACTTTGTTCACTCTTACCTCTCCACTGCGAAGTGTGAAGTTGGCTTTGCAGTTTGTGAAGTTGGTCCACGTCCTGTTGCTCTGCGGATGCCGTGCCCACTCTCCAGTCTCTGTGCAAACTTTTTGAGCCATATCTGTGAGAAGATTTTAAAAGAAATCGTCATTTTATTATGTCGATACTTTGGGACTGTTCAGTTTAAACAGAGGGTGGACACCAGAGGGGAAGAGCGCCATCAAGCTGAAGGAGGAATCTGGGCTCGGTAACCCTGTGGGACAGGTACCGACAGGATGAAGCCCAGGCAGCAGCTCAAGCTTTAATTCAAACTGCACTAAACTGCATGAAGGTTTGGATCATTGATTGATTGAACGATACTGTACTTAGCTATGCTTATAGTGATTTTACAGCTCTCAGTTTAACAACCCTAATGGCATAAAGGAAAAATCATGTGAACACTGAAGGTTAATGATGTAATGTGAAATCAGAGATATTTACAGTGTGTATCAAAATCATCAAAGTAGTCTGGACAGTTCTGCTCTTTGACGCCAGCTTTAGTTTCATCCCAGCACAGCCAGCCATCCCACGTCATGTTGCAGACCGGCTCTGCTAACAGAAACACAAGCAGACCAGCGAAATCACGTTAAAGAAGAAAGGCACGAAAGTTCAGTTCTGCTTTTTCTTCAATTATTTTATAGTCATATTAACAGCTTTTAATACTATAATACAAAACACATAAGTCTTTAAGTACATATACAGATTATACTTGCAGCATTTATAATATAAATACAGAACTTTTACGTGCCATTGAGTATTTTCATGCTGTGATACTGTGCATGTCTACCACTGCTCACCAGTCGTTTTTGTTTTGTGCTGCGACTTTGTTATCCTCTGGAAACATCTGTACTGGGCCAAGGTGATTTTGTGAAGTTTCAACAGATCTCCGTGGTTCACTGAATGATTCGCTAGTTCCTTGTTAACATCTGTATCTGTTGCTTCCACCAGCATCTGGAAACACAAAATGATTCGCAAATGTCACAAATGTGTAATTCTACCATTCGAGCCGGTGATCCTCAACTCGTCTCATCCTGTTTACCTCTCATACAGAGAACCCTTTCCAGAAAGCACCTTTCATGCAATACTCAAAGCAAAATAATTGACTTTTTATTCATAATTTAGCCATCTACTCAACTGTTATCCTATCAGTTTGACTTGGAAGTTACACTCTCACAGTAAAAAGCTTTAGTTGCCAGACAGATTTCCTCACATTGGACTCTATTTGACTGTAAAACAAGCTCATATCATGCCCCCTCCACCACTGTGCTGACAGCTGGTATGAGGTGTTTGGCTTGGTGCATTATGTCCAATCATCGCCACTTTGGTCTGATCTGTGCAAAGGGAACTGTTCCAGGAGTTTTGCGGTTTGTTCCGATGCAGCTTTACAAACCTAAGCTTAGCTGTTGTGTGTTTTAGAGAGAAGACACTTTCTTCTGGTAATCCATCCAAACAAGCAACACTTGGTTATTCTTTTTCTAATTTTACTGTCCTGAACTTTAACATTTAACATGCTAACTGTGGCTCAGGTTGTGATAAATAAATACTGACACCATGTTTTCGTACTGATCGGAGGTTTTAGTTACCTGCTGAGCACCAGAATATTTTTATTCTGCCCTGAGAGGTGAAACCCTAAAATCAAAAGAGACTCTGCTTTCTTTTCACTGTGGCTGTGCTCTGACTTGATCTACAAGTCCTGTAACTTTAGGGACCAACAGTCAATCAAAAGAGCCTGCATGGGATAACTTAGCCAATAAAACAAAGAGTTTATTGCATTGTGACAGTGAGTTGTTTGTTTGAAACAAAGAGTTTGCAGGAATTTATGAAGTTTAAATAGCTGAGATTATTTTCCAGATGCAAATTCAGCATCCTGTGGTAACTCTGGGAACGTTTATCTGACATTACAAAAAAAGGAAAAAACTCTAAAGATATTTAATTTATTCCATCAGGGCCAACTTATCATTTTCTTTACTGAAAACTCCTTAAAACGTCAGATGATGACCTGACGGTTAATGCTCAACATATATATATATGTACCAGACTATATTAAGGGGAAACTGCACATTTAAGTACCTTGTTGAGGGAACACAGGACCAGGAGTAGCACGGTGTAGCTCAGATCCATGTGCGCTCTGATCTTCGTACGTTTCCTAAAGAAAAGTCACAAAAGTTGCAGCTGAGGAAAGAAATTTCTCCATAATATCCACACAACATATTACAGGTGCTGGTCGCACACAGATTAAAAGCACAGCCTTTGGACACGTGCCACTAGTCTAGAAGATATTTTTATGCTTTGTTGGATGTTATTTTTATTAGTGTTGAAGGAACAGGTAAAAATGTCACCACTATCCCAAATAGTTTTCTCCCAAGAGGCCGATAATAACAACAACACTTCCTGAGCTGCAGCAGCTGCTGGGCTGATCCAGCACACAATGTGCTGACAGGAGCTGGAAACAAACTCCACATTCACGTGCTCTGTACTGCCAGGACCATAAAGCAACACATTTAGCATCAAAATTTTGTATTTCGTATTTTTATTTTTACTGGTAAGTTTGTAATTTTGCCTTCTAATTATCTTTCAAAGCCGATATCAGGTCCCCCATTCTTTGAAGCTGAGAGTGAAATGCTTGTATCTTCATGTTTTTAACTTGTAATGAGCAGGCCTCTCCTTTTTTGGATGTTGAGGTTACAGATTTGACCTGTTGCTTCCTCCGTTCTCCCACGGCTTCCTTCCTGCATGCTTATTAAGCACCGTGAGCAGGTTTAACCAAAGTTTAGCCATCAGAAGACATCAGCGCATCAAATACCTGTACAGTTGGTGTGGCAGGAGCTCTTGAACCTAGTGTGGTTCATACATTAAAAAAAAAAAAATCCTACAGTCAACAAGCAGCTCAGTTTTTCCTCACACATATAGTGCTGTGCAAAAGAACCAGCCAAATACTCATTTCTTTATATTTTGCTTCCAAGGAGCCAGGCAAAAAAAATTCAACAGGGGCCATTTTTATTTTTAACCCATTTTCAGAAGAACTTTTTTTTTGTTTGTTAAGTTACTTCAAAATTATTTAAACACAAATTAGGCTCCTAACTCAAGAGATGAACCAGTGTTGTGGCTACACATAACAGAACACTCAGCAAAGAATCAGTTTTAAATTGTATCTTTAGGCATTTTGTTTTTTGCAGCCTGTCACAAAAACACATCATTTGCTCACATTTCTTTAGTTGAATCTATTTAAAAAATGACAAATATAACAAAGTTTGACATAACGTTGTATTTTTGCAAGAACAAGGTGATTTGCAAAGAACTGCTACTTCATTTTAGCATATCTTAGCATGATGTGCAGTGTGTCAGAGGAGATTGGACAACTGGAGAACAAAAGAAGTAGCAGGCCCAAAGGAACTACCTACAGCTGATGAACATGATCTAAAAGTCATGTCATTTCAGATACAGTGACAGGGAAAACAAGTCCTGCATTTCAGTCAGTGGTGTTGGAGATTTGTCAAAATTAATGAATTATAAAAACAGAAAAGTAGCATCGTGCAAAACAATCTTGAAAGCTTCTGATTGGCAACAACTGTCACTTTCAGAATGACAATGATCCCAAACACACTGCCAAAAAACACACAATGGAGCACTATCAGTCATGGATCGGCCTCCCCAGAGCCCCGGACATCAACATTATTAAAGCAGTGTGGGATCATGTTGACAGAGAACAGAACAGAAGGCAGAAACATCCAAAGAAGAGCTTTGAATGCTTTGAATTGTACAAACTCTGTTTTTGCCTTACACACTGTAATTACACGTTTGTTACAATAAATCCCTGCACCCATTTCCCATTTTCCTCAAAAAAACATAAAGAAATGGTTCATGACTTCTGCACAGTACTGTAGCATAAGAGAAGCTAACATCAAAGCAGCAGCAACTTAGAGGTATTTTAATTTAGCTACAACAGCTTTTCTTATGTTTGCAAGAGTTTTGTTTTTTTATTTAATTCACTGCAAACTATGGTTGAACACATATATATAAGAATATATTTAGCATAAAAAATTAATAATACAATAAAAATGAAATACTAAATGCAACAGTAAATAAGTCAGGGGGACAGAAAGGTTAATGAATAGAGAAGCAAATTAAAACATAAATATTAAATGTATGTCACATAAATTCATGCCTATAGTATTTTTTCCTTACAGCTTAAGTAAAATCAACTCTTATCATGGCAATTTCGATCCTCATACAGGCCTTAAAGGGACATAAAACTGTAACCTAACAGGAAAGATTTTAAATCCTCTTAAATGTCTCTTGCAGATGCTAATAGATGAAGATTCAATTCACATTTAAATCTCCACTCAATAAATAACAGTGTTAAACCTGCTTTGGCAGAAGCCGTGTGTCAGGAAAATGTCCAACGTTGAGCTGGATAGTGTAAAACTGAAGTCTGTATTAGAGCAATGATATATTACAGGAAAGGAAAAAAAAATAAGGTTAAAATGTTGGTGACTACGGCGTTGCACAATAACTTTAAAATTGTTGATTGCATTAAACCATTCGCCCCACTGCATAAACAATCATTAAGGAGTCTAAATTTCATATCTACAGTTTAATGCAGCACCAGAAAGTCTCTCTCCACATCAAACTCTTTCTGACTTTCTCCTCTCAGTATGCGAGTGACATACAAGCCGTCTATAATCCTGCAGCACAAATGTAATTAACTGCTAATTCAGGAAATCTTTGTTACTTTAACAGATTGTCATCTTCTTGAACACACCCCAAAAAAGAGAGAAAACACTACATGCAGAATGAATTCCTGCTGCCATGCAAAAAAGACATCCAATATCTATTTGTGCAGTCACTCCCTCGCTGTGGAATCCGTTTGTGTGAGAACGCAGAGATTTAAACACTTGTGCATGAGAAATGCCCTTCACCAAAAACGCCATCCTGTCCTGGAAACCTGTTTTTTTCCCCACTCATGTCGGCCACTCTGGCAACTTTTTGTTAGGTGTTACAGAAAGCATATACAGTCGCCGGCCACTTTATTAGGTACACGTGTACATTTCATCTCAACACAATTAGGTGTCCAGACATGATCGTGAAAATCTGCTCGAGTTCAAATCGAGCCACAAAATTTGGAAGAAAACAACTTTGAATGCCTCGTGGTTGTTGGTGGCCTGTGTATTTCAGAAACTGCTTATCTGCAGTCGCTAGGTCTTACAGAGTGTGGTCTGAAGAGGAGAAAACATCCAGTGAGCAGCAGTTGTCTGAGTGAAAATGCCTTCAGAGGAGAATGACCATGCTGCTTCGGAGCTGACAGTAAGGCAGTAACTATTAAGGGAACACAGGACCTGGAGTAACCACTTTTTGCAACCAAGCCATGCAGAAGAGCATCTCACTGGCAACAGAAGACTGTGCTGGGTGCCATTCCTGTCAGCTAAGAACAGGAAACTAGGGCTACAATTCAAATTCACCACAAGTGGACAATAAAAGATGAAAAATGTTGCCTGATGAAGAGATGGATCCATGCTGCCTCGTATCAACAGTTCAGGTTGCTGTTGTAATGGTGTGGGGGATAGTTTTTCGGTACACTTTGGCCCTCTCAGCACCAATTGAGCATCATTTAAACAGAACAGCCTGTCTGAGTTATGCTGTTGACCATGTCCAACCCTTTATGACCACAGTGTTCTTGACATGTTATCAAGTCAATATGGCCCCAAATCTCTGAGGAACGTTTCCAGCATCTTGTTAAATCTGTGCTAGTAAGAAGACAGATTTTGAAGAGAAAGAGTCCAGGCCGGTACTATCACATGTACCTAATAAAGTGGCTGCATCTCTTTGATAAGTCAGTAAATACGTTGTGCACTCATGTCACGGCAGAAGTCCCCACCAACATTTCAAACATTTTTTTAGCTTGTCTTTAAATTCTGCCACAACATTCACACAGTTTAATTCTGTCATTTAACACCTTTCTGTGTTTGTGCCTGAAATGACAACAATGTGACATTAGGCAATGAACATTTTGACCTGTTTTCAGCATCTTGACCAGAGTGCAAGTACAAGTTCCAAGAACTTACCTTTACACAAAAGAAGAAGAAACAAAACTCAGAGTTGCCAGAGCCGGGACTAATCCTTTAGTTTAAGAATTTTCCTTTGCTGATAAATGAAAACAAAGAAACAACCCTTATCCCCCCTTTTTTTTTTGCCAGGGGCAGTTCTCCACTGTTTGTTTCAGACCGGAGACAGAGGCGACACTGAGCTGGGCTGTCCTGATAAAAACTGACTGACTGGGGCTGCTGATGACATCACACGCTCGTCTGCTGTGA
Organism: Hemichromis elongatus; assembly: GCA_015108515.1. Taxonomy (NCBI): domain Eukaryota; kingdom Metazoa; phylum Chordata; class Actinopteri; order Cichliformes; family Cichlidae; genus Hemichromis; species Hemichromis elongatus. The sequence continues at coordinate 7,851 of VUQR01019339.1, forward strand.
CGAGACATCCCAGGAGAGCAACGATGAGCATTACAACACAGCTGGATATTAATTATATAGATGAGGGATGTGAGTCCTATGACTGAAAAATTTATTTATTACTACCTTTAGCTTTACAGCATAGAATGTTTTATAGTCTTAATAAATGACTCCAAATGTAAAACACTCATCGGCAACCTTATGATGACTGGAAGGAGGAAGAAAAACAATAAAAAGATAAAATATATAATAAATCACTGTGCATTTGGACCTTTATTTATTAAACTAATCAGGTTGCAGAAACCAAATTGATGAGCATGATGGTTTCAATTCCTTAACAAAGGCGACCTCTGCTGGACAAAAATAATCCTTTTATCTCTGGACAGCGGGAGTCGTTTCCAGGGATATGTTTTTCTCCAGCCTGAGAAAAATCCTGTTCTGTTGCTGAACATGACAGAACAGGGTTTAAAAAAAAAAAACTTTCACTTTCTCTTATATTTTGTTAGAGTAAAAATTTATGATAGAATAGGCCCCATGGCATTTTCTGGATTTTAAGTGTGCCGCAGCATTCCTGACTTTATGCAACTGAGTTAAAAATGGTTTTGGAGTTAAAATGTAGGGGAAAATGAATTGCATAGCTGTAAGGTACAGTCCAAGGGAAAAAAAATATGAAATATTGAATTAAAATACATTTTAAAATGAACTCAAACGAAAAAATGTTGACATTAAATTGTGTTTTTAAATTACAACCGAGGAGAAAAAGTTGACACAAGCACAAATGAAGTGTCACCAGTAAATAGAAAAGATTATAATAGAATAACCCTTTATTGGTATTGTACATGTACAACAAAACTCCTTTGTTTTGGTTTTATTGCACTCATGGGTGACACCTACTGGCAACTTAGGTTGTTGCACTGCCAAATAAAGTCTGGCATGTATAATGCACCTTTCAAATGTTCAAATTTGTACCCAATACTGCGAGAATTACTCAGATGCCCTGGTAGGGATCATCTGACTCTACTTTATAGGCCTTTGTTGTTCATATCACACATTAAAAACACCTGCCTGAGTAATCTAAAAGTAATGATTAAAAAACACTGAAATGGATTTGTCATTGATTGTTTATTTATTATTATTATTATTTATTTGTTTATTATTTATTTTTCTTCTACTGTTTAATTTATTGGACATTTCCGTTGGTACTGTCGAGTATTTCAGAGGATGGAGGAGCAGCTAGAGATTTCTGAACTTCAAAGATTGCTTATGCAGTTTCCATTCTGGATCTGGTGGTTTTATAATACGTGTGTTTGATGACATCAGAATAACATGTTTTACAGTTTACCTGTAAAACAGTTTCTGGCTGTGGTGGTGCCAAGCCAATTCACTCAGTCACTGAGTCTACTGTTTTTTCCCTTGCTGTTTGTGAACTGGCTTAACATTTCATCGAGTGTATATCTGAGTATCTGAATCAGTTGGATAACTTTGGAACCTGACACTCCTTGTTCTTGGGCAAGTTTAGCAGTTTTTTTTTTAGCATTTTCAGACTAAAGCGACAGCTATTAGTGATGCCCAGTGGGCAGGGGTGTTTCAGTCATCTTAAACACACAATGAGTGTGGCACCTAATTTAAAAAGAGCCACCTGTCAGATCAAGTCGGTCAGCTCATTCAGTCTAATTGAAGCAGTGAAGCGGTTCAAACATAATGAGTGACCCACAGCTTCAAAATAAATAAATCTATTGAGTTCCAGTGTTGGCAGTAATCACTAGTAACATTAGCTGCCCAGAGTTATTATAAATATCAGAATTACCTGGAAATTAAATGTTGAGGACTGAAGCTCACTGCAGGGATCAAGCAGGACTCACGGTCTTCACCAACAGCTCCCTCACAGGGAAATCTTCTCTACCATAGGCCCGCCTTTCATATTACCAGCGGATTGTGGTTTGATGGTCAGATGTTTGCATTATTATCTGAGGAGCTCTAGAAGGATGGTTGTTGCAGTGCTAATAACTAATGAGGATAATGCTCTTCAATTTGTAATATTATTTGTTAACAGGATTTGTGATTTGTTACTTTTCCACAGTTAATTTGTCTTGTTTTTACAATGATTTGCTGAGACTGCAGCCTTCAAAAAAAAAGATTGTATTCCTCCCTCCCCCACCTACCCCGCCGCCACATCAAGATATTTTGCTTCTTCCCAGAATTCCCCATACACGAAGACTCGTCA
>VUQR01019341.1:0-11717 GCA_015108515.1 Hemichromis elongatus
AAAACTGAGTTTTTGAAAATCTCTACCCTGGCAGGAGTTCTTAAAAATCTCCGTTTTCAGTGAACAAAACAGCCGCGTACGTGTGGACTTAGCCGTCTGCTCCTTGCTATCATAAGAAGTAAACTCTCCATCACCTCAGACTTTTTGATGTTTATTCAGCTGTAATCTCAGCCAAGCTGATTTACTCAGGAAGAAATAAAACACTAAAAAAGGCCAAACAATAACATATTTAAGTTATCTAAGTGACTTATATATCATGTGTAACCCGAATAGCGGAAAACTCCGGGGGGAAGTGCCGGGAGTTCGGTGTTCTCGCCAGTCGGCTAGCTATCAAGCTGGTGGGGAATAGGCGTCTCCGAAACCATCAGAGCACGTTTGCAAATATGTGATGTCTTGATAAACCAAGCAGATATTTGAAGTTTACACAGCTACATTTTCGCCTGAAAACACGTTAAAAGTTTATTTTGTGGTCCAGAAAGAGTAATAAGAGCAATATTAAAACTTAGTAGTAGCCGCCATTAGTGGAAACTTGAATTTGGCGCTGGGCCGCGCTATGAATTCTGGGATATGGTGGGCCACGAAGGATACACCGGACCCATCCTCAAAATCTGGAGAAATGAGGACGCATTTGTCGGCCGCATTCTGAGGAGTCTACGAATTTGGACAGCCTACGTTGCGTCGCTGTGACATAATTGGTCTACAAATGCGGCCTCATGAGGATGCAACCCATGAATTTGAACACCCCTAGTGTTTCTCTTTTCTGTCTGATAATTTCTCTGTATGTATGCAAGGTTTTTATTTTACAATATAAAGTGCTTTGGGGTGACTGTTGTTGTGATTTGGCACTTTATAAATCAAACTGAATTGTCTGTTTAGTAGAAAAGGTGTCAGGAGTTGATTTACTTTGCATAAAGATAGAAAGCTGAGGAATAAATGACTTCCTGAAGAGCGGTTGTCAGTATGAAGACAACTGGATACATAACAATTGTGGCCTCCATCAGTGTGTAAAAAGGGAGAGTATTCTTTCATTCAGACATAGGTCACTTTTCCCTTCATTCACACATACACTGACAGAACAAGCGCTCTTGTACTTCATGTGCTACGTTTGACAGTTGACAGTAGGGGTTACTGGTAACCTTACCAGTGTTGCTTCCCACATTACTGTAACTTTAGATAGCTGTTTCTTCATATTCAATAAGCTTTGTCCTTTAAAGATCCATTTTCACATTTAATATATAACTTTTGTTGGCAGTAATATCTGTTTTCTCATCTAATTCTACAAAAAATAAAAATAAAAAAATATTTATTTTCCAAAATGCTGCAGTAATCCCGTTGACCTTATATTCCATCTGCTCTCTGTGGACTGTGTTTCAGTGGTATGCATAGCCGGTTGGTCAGTCAACTTTCTTTCCGGGGCCCCGAGGTTCAGGGCCCCTGGGCACAGCTGCCCTCTTGGTAGTTCAGCCTCAGTGTTCTGCACACTAAGTGTGTCAGAAATGAGGCGAAGCCAAATCTCAATTCAGATGGAATATCAGACAAGTGGGTTATTTCAAAGGTGGTACTTGGCAGCACAGCAGGATTCAAAAGGCCGTGTCCTTGCTGAACAATGGGTGTAGAATATTGAGTTTGGCCCCATTACAAATTCAACTTTTTTTTTTCTTACTGCTATAGATAATGCTCATTGATCTGTGAAATTATGAGCCACCATTAGAAAGACCTGGCACATAATTCAGACTGCCTGAACTCTCAATCACTGAGCGGAAAACTCAAAGCCCAAATGGCAATTTACATCACAATGTACCACATTGATTTAGATGGAGAGGTGTGTTAAGAGATCCTTAACAACTGTGGACGCCCTCAGGTCTATAGCAGGTATTGTTATGATTAAAAATGCCAAGCAAATTTGATTTCAGCAGATTGAAAATCACAGCAATCATTTCATGCCAGTCAATGCGCACATTTTTTAGAAATATATCTTAAATGTTTATTGACTGATGTAACTGATCGAAGTGGGACGGCTCCCATTTTTAATGCAAGGCAGATGCCAGTGGCTGGAATATGAGCTGCATAGAGTGCCAGTAGAATTAAATATGAGATATACATCACCCTTTGACTTTGAAAATAGATTGTATCGTAGTGCCCGATTACAGCATACATAAGAGGAGGACTGTATGAAAAGGAATGCATCTTTTAGAGCTTAGAATAGGTATATCAGTGACACATGATGAATTTTTGAAAGGGAGTTCAATTCACATTTGAGGAACATCTAAGGAAAGGCGCAGCATAATTAAATGGGCTGAAAAGTCGAGTCCTGACTGGCAGTCGTCCTCTCCCAGCCAGAGCTGCACTGCGTCAGGTGCCAGACAGATTCCTGAAGTCTCCTTGAACCTCGGCCGACTTACTTATATCCTGATAAGTGCTGAGATTGATCCTGAGTTCATTTCCTTGCAGTCACCACCCTTCCAGCGATCCCTATAATTGCTGCAGGGGTACAATATTATATTTGGACAACGTCCAGTGAGGGCACTGGAGATAGCTACCACTTTGCATTTTTAATGTGACCCCTGATGCATTTTGTCTAGTCCTCACATTAAGCCTTTTCTCTTTTATCAATGCACAAATTGAAATCATTGATTAGGGATAAAGGTCAGAGGAGATGACAAATAGCTTTTTTTTCCTAAACACCTCCTCAGCTTCACTCTAATAATATATTTTTATTCTTATCATTAGCAGGCTGAGGGTGAAAATCAATACATTTTATACTTACGCGTTAGCCTTTATTTTAAAGTCAAGCACGCTCACAGCTGAAAAACTCAGATTTTATAAGAACACTGGGTTTTCCAAGCCCCCTACTCTTTACCGTTGTGCCTCATAATAAAATCATCTCATAGAAACACTGCCAGTTGGTTCTAGTGTAATAAAATGCTGGAAAGGTACCTGGTGGTACAGTATTTGGGTCACAATAACATCTTATTGCTCAGTTGTGTAGCCTATGCAGACAGCCCTTTGATGAATGAAAGTCAACTGAATTGTGGCAGACCGCCAGAATGAATAGGAGTGCAAATAACATTAGAGTTAGTAGAAGCAGAGCATGCCTGCTCCAATAAATACAGAAAACAACCAAGTGTAATCTTTGGGGAAGCTTTAACTCAAGACTCATACCTTATTTCAAACACCAGAGAGAAAGGCAAAAAACTTTGTGTGTTTATGTTTAGCTGGCTAATGCTCCCCATGCTCATCCTCTTAGTTTAGTTTTCAAATGCTGAAATAGTTCCTTATTAGCAGTTATCACAAAATACAGCTGTGCTTTGATTTGAATGTCAGTTTGGCTGCAATGTAACCATATACAATACTGTGCAAAAGTCTTCAGCCCCATATTTCTTTATATTTTCCTTCCAAGGACTGGGATCTTCTTGTAGTTTTCAAGATGATCTTAAGCAATATTTCCCCAGTATAGAGATTTTCTTTGGACATTAGCTGCTTTGAGTCCCTTATACCGGACCATTTTTGAAGGGATGCTCTTTTTTTTGTTAAGCCACGTAACCTGAGAATCATTTAAACATATAAAAGTTTGAATCTGTGTTTTATCTACACATAACAGAAAACTTCACAAAGAACCAATTTTGTTACCATACGCCTGTCCCAAAAACAAACCATTTGTTTCTATTAGGTTTGTCAAATCTATGAAAATGCCAAAGATTATACAGTTTGACAGGTATAAAATAGTATTTTTGCATTAACAAAGTGATTACCAAAGAGCTATTAGCTGAACATGTAGTGTATCTCAGCATCTTTTTAAAAATGTTAAGGAAATTGGACAAGTGCAGGAAAAAAGTCTCAGTCTCAGGCCTAAAGCAACGATCTACAGTAGTGTGGTGGTCGCAAGTGTGAGTAATTCCTCAGATTAGAAGTAGGTGGATTTCAGCTTCTCAATTCCAATTAAAGTCAAAAACACAAATATCACAGGAGAGGAGCAAAGTTCAATGCTAGTCGTTTTATTGAACAGTGAAGCTCAGTGAAACAGAAGGAAAAGCAAAGCTCTCCTAGGGTGTTTGCCATAAGTGCATGCAGGTTGGGAACAACCCCAACAGACAGCAAGAAAAAGCCCAGAGGGCTTTCCCAGGTCCCCTTTTTAAAGGAACCAATAGTCCCACCTCCCTGCTGCTGAGTCACTTTCCCACATGCCCAAAAACAGCAGATGCAATGTACAGGCCAGGGTCCGGCCAGGACTCTGGCTGAGGGCCCAGCCCAAAGGGGACCCCTTAGGTCAACCCTTTGCTTTGCCTTCTGACAATAGGTCACAACATGGTCAAAGGTCACACATTAGTACAACACATAGCATAGGTTTTTTGTGATAATCTTATCATATACATGTCAGTAATACTTGACCTAACTACATCAAATATATGGGTTAAATGCCATATATGTTGCAGATATATGCCACATATATGCATATATGTTAGCAATATATATATATATATATACATACACATGTCAAACAAATTCTTAACAAATAGGAAAAATACAGCAATGACCTGCTGACGCAAAGCCTGAATGATGCATTTGGCCCAAGTATCCTCCAAAATGGTCTCAGTGAAAGAGTGGCTGTCAAGAAGCCATTCTTAAGGAAGGGAAACTGGGAGAAAAGGCTGAAGTATGCTAAATTACATAAGAACTGAACTGAAAGTCACTCGCAACAGGTCTTATAGAGGAATAAATACAAATTTGGAATTTTTACTTCAAATCCTCATCAACAGACAGAGGAGGCCAGGAGCGAGGTCCAAGAGTGAGTTTCTCAGTGGTATTGGGGATCTTCTTTTTGTCGAAGGTGTCAAGTTAGCAATGACTTTATTTTTTATCATGACAATGATCTTAAACACACCGCCAATGTAGTGAAAGCATGCCTGGATAGAAAAATGCACAGTGGAACACAATCACTTGTGCCTTGGCCTCCTCAGAACTACTTGTCTGTAAATAGACAAGAGGACTGCCACAGGATCTCCATTCATTAGCGTTTACCCTTGGATTTGTAAGTTGTAACGTAACATCTACCCAAAGTCTAAACCTAAGATATCCGAATATGGAATTTATTTCGGCAATCAAGAAATAAAGAAAACTGTTGTTCTAACTGAAACACATCAAAAACTGTTCACATTTTCTCTCCAAAAAAGTCCCGGCGTTCTCCAAAATATAGTGTTACAATGATGACATAGACCTCAAAGGGTTAATACTGATTCAAATATTAGTTATTATAAATGCAAATTCAATCTATGCCAAACACCATAGCTGTTTTTTGCTGACTCAAACAGTTTTTTTTACACTTTACATCGCCATCAAGATCATGATGGTTGAGGGATCTTTGATATTCCTGACGCCAACAGTTTGCTAAAATCAACAGTGAGAGACAAACTATGAGGGGGTTCGGTCAGAAGACATTTATGGTAATCTATTCGTGGTCATGGGGGAAAGTTTCATTGAGACCAAAACCAAATACAATGCATGAAAGAAATGATTCTAAAAGGACAATGCAGGCAGAAGTCAGTCATATTTGCTGAGCATACTGATTCATTTCCTTTTTACTAATCAATGAACACATTGCACATTTTGGATCGAAAACTGGTGAAAATGCCAGCACATTTATCCATATGGGAAAAATGCCAATGCGTTTCTCCACGGTTGCACACCTGAGAATGTCAGTTATAAAATCTGATAGATTTTTCTTCTTCCACCATATTTCATGGATTGCCTGGCATCACACACCTCCTACTCAGAAAAGCCAACATCTGTCGGCTGGATTGGATGAGAACACAAACACATATTGTGCCTGTGGACTCAACATGCTGGCAGACATGCATGCTCACACAACGATGGGCCCAGAATAGTGGGATGCTGAATTTTCAGGGTGAATTAGATGTTGGACCTGATAAAAAAGTGTTATACTTTTGGCAAATTAGGCTTCTGATATACAATTTTTTCCCCATTGTTTTTTTTTATTATTACTTCCCATGCTTTGATTAACTTGTGCAGACTGGATAAGTCTGTATATTCAGAAACAAAATCCTTTCACCTTGCAGCCTGCGTGCAAACTACAGGTGAGCCAAGGGAAAATTTTGCTCTTCTTAATAATGCATAAGCTAGTAAGATGATTTGTAGATTTTGTGTAAGTGTATTCGCATGTGTACACTGTAGTGGAATTACTGAAACTGTAGTGTTTCTTTTTTTATATACATCTTTAAATAAACTGTCTCTCTGGTCCACATTGAGCTGAAAGGCACAAAGCAGTGGTGACTTTTCATTAATTTTCTCATTTTTATTATTCATAGTCATAATCAGTGCTGAATTTGCAGATTTTGGAACACAAAGCCAAAACTGCTTCTGCTCTCATCACATCACATTATATATTTATATTTAATAGCTTAAACAGGCTTTTTTTTGCAAATAGGAACAGTCTGAACATCTGGCTATTCACGTAATAATCATTACTTACTGTAAAACTCTTAAGTGCTGCGGACTGGGACCACCTACACACAAATTAGTGCAGTTCATAGTTTCTGAAATGACATGCTGTAAATCTGAAGATACGACCCTGTCTGACAGCAGGTCAGGAAATGGATGTGAAAAATGAATCTATTTTTACCTGGTTATGAACACACATTCTTCTTTTTTTCATGTCAGCGAGTGAGCATGAGCATTTAGATAACACAGTGGAAACATATCCCCCATCAAAAGTGTGGATTTGGTGTAGAGAAAGAAAGCGGGGAGAAATCGCCGTGGAAACTGAGAAAACATAGTTTGAAATAATGTGTCAACAACTGTATTTGAACCCAAATCAACTTTTTTTTGCAATAGGTTGTAATATATAACCTTAACCGAGCTGTTTTAAATCTCTACATATAAACAACAGATGCATTTTTCTAAATGTTTAAAAATCCTAGAAATGATGTGTGAGCATCTGTGACATGTTTCACTCATCCTTGGGCCTGTGGGATGCAGGTCAGCATAGACATGACTACCACCCCACTGCCTTTTAATCAGTACATATGAGGGTAGACCGACGAAAAACTCATGTTTAGAGTCGTTTAAAGTTAAAAAAAGTAGTTAATGATCAGAAATATGACTGAATGGAGTAAATGCAGACAGCCAAAAGACCCCACTGGAAGATAAGGATACTTAAAGTGGAAATGAAACACTCAATGTATAAAGGTTAATTTAACAGGATTTTGTTTCAGTACAGAACGTAACATCACCAGGTTGGTTGGTTGCGGTTAATAGACAGTAGTTTATGCTAGCTAACTATGACAGAAGAAATAATTAAAATAAGGACACTAAAACTAAAAATCAGGCTCAGGGGATCACTTTTGAGCATCTCCTGGCTTTAAATATTTGTTTTATGGTATATACCAGCGGTCCCCAACCTTGTTTGCACCACGGACCGGTTTAATGTCAGACAATAGTTTCATGGACCGGTATTGTGCCAAAAAATGATCCTCTGTCAAAAACTCGTTTCTTGTATTTGCCAAAAAAACTGATTGCACTCATGTTTCTCTTTAATATGTGAAGCATATATCAAATGTATTCCTCATGAATTTTATCAAATCATCTTGAACTACAAACAACATTCCTGTAACAAGGTAGAAGACACAATCAGTTTTTGGCAGAAACCTTTATACACCCTTTATTTATCCAGTTAAAAGAAAAAATCTGGTTGACATTAAACACGTGTTTTTTAAGAGTAATCTGGCCAACAGGGCAGCAGATACTGCGATAAATATAACAATAGTTCTGTAAGCATATTTTAAGTGGACGAAAATGACCGAATTGGTTATAATGTAAGTACTATTACACAGAGATATAAAGACCCTTGAAAAACATGTAATTTTATATATAACCCCTATGTAAACCTTGTTCACTGAAGTCTATTTACCGAGATACATAAAGATATTACACATAAAAAACACTTAACACTTCATGTTATCTAAACTTAAAAGTTTTAGTTTCTGTATAGTTTTGTTGATTAATACACAAATGCTTTAGCTCAAATGAAGAACGCCTGAAGGTCACCTGACAGTTCTCGTCATTCTTTATTAGAGCCAAGCATCACCCTGAATGCTCATGTGTGTAAACACAATGATAGTCATCTACTTATTACCAGAGCCCTTTAGTAAGTCAGAGTCGTATTTAAGGAGCAGCTGTGGCAGTGTTTTACCACCTGATTGGTCCTCCTGTTTGTTGTGTTCTCCAATGTCTCGTTTGGTTAATGTCTTCTCTCTTCTCCTTCTAGTTGTTTGCCTAGGTTGTCAGACCCAAGATACTTACATCTAGTCCCTACTGGAGTGCAAGAGTCACAGCTGGATTACTGTGCGCAAGTCCAAGCCTGAAACCAATATGTGGATCACAGTATGTACCTTCAACCCACCTGCCTGTCCACTCTTCCCTGTCTAGCCTGCAACACTCTCCGAAACCAGTCTACTCACATACAGATGTCCTTCCGGCAACCTGTCTCACTAAACCAAGTCTGAATGCTTCCCCATATCTCTCTTTGAATTCACTTTGGTTTCTTCCCTGCCAGCCGTTGCTTACTCACTTTCTCTCTTTTTCCAGGATCTCTCGTAGCGTCACCTTAAGTGCCTTTTGGGTCAAGTCATTTAAGAATCACCAGTTAGTGTGGTAGTTTACATATTTACATGCAGAAGATTCCTGTTTAAGGTTCAGGGTGGAGAGACCTTTGTGACAGTAGAGAATCTGGTCATTATTATCTACTGTTTGCTCTAATAGAATGGTTCCACTGAACTTGAAATTAGCAGCAGTTTAATACCTATAACCCCAGCTGTGAAAGACATCACTTTTAGGACACTAGAATTTTTTTTTTGAGCGCTACACAGATAGTTGCATTTAACAGGTTGTAGTAGTCTGCAAACTGTAGTAAATCAAGTCATCTACACCTTTGAACCAGCCTGCACGGCCATAATACACACACCCCAAAAACGAAGCTGGAACTAGTCAGAGGACCTCTGAACCTAATGCTGTGGAAGCTGAGGGAACAAAGAGCTCAGTCTGTAAGTGTGGTGAGAAAAAAAAAGAGTCTTTTCATTTAGATTTTTTTTCTTTTTAAATGTACTTTAAAAATTTGTTGTGCAGTAAAAACAAATGAAAAGTGCAGACTTTTTTTTATTAATTACTGTAATTATGTAACATAATTAAAGAGATTTTTAGAATCTCCATGCATCATTTCTCATATATGCCTATCAGTAAAACAACTGCAGTAAAAACCGTAGTTTATAAACTTCTAAATAGCCTAATTATCACTTTGACCTTCAGATCAATCTATTGACATTGAAGAAGTGGTCAGAGGTGAAATATGACATGATATTTTAGGCCATTTTCAAACTTCAGCAGGCAAAAAAAAACATAAGAACCCCTGACTAGATACCAATATTGTTGGTATTGTCAAGAAAGTTAAAAAGTTAAAATGTCTAAAAATCCAATATTAATACTTTTATCGATTGGGTATTTCATTTATTTCATCCTCCAGCTTCTGAGAAAAAAAGATGAAAAGCATTCTAAAAGCATTCTATACCATGTTCTGACTGAGAGATTTCTGGAAAAAATAAAACGTACAGCTCTGCTATCACTTTCAACATAAATAAAGAGAGAAATCTAAATAGCAGTGACATTTGTAGGGCTACTGAAGTTGGACTAGCTGGTATATTATGATGTGCTACGTGATCGCTAGCAACGCAGCTATGTTAGCAAAACATAAAGACAGTGAAGTTGGAGGATGAACGCTAACTATTTTCCACATGATAAAAGTTAATGTGAGGGTTCCCGATGGTTTGGGACAAATGCAATCGCATGGCAGGATGGACCAAACTTCAGTCAGGAGAACAACTGAGATAATCCAACCACAATACAAGGTTGGTCATTAATATACTGCAACAACATGGGAATAGAGCAGCTGCGAGAGAATTCAACATTAATGAATTAATGATAAAGAAGGAGAGGAAGCAAGAAGAATGAGTTGAGTAAAGTTTGACTTATCTGACTGTATGAAAACAGACCTATTCATTGATAGTGTGCCTTATAATCCAGTGCACCTTATGGTCTGAAAAGTACGGTATTTAAAAAAGTATTGTTAAATCTATTTCCTCCTGATTATGTGCTTGTAAACGATCCGTGATGGACCCGACCACATGTCATCACTTTTCAAAATTTTCTTTATTTCGGTAGCACATAACAACAACAACAACAACTCAGGACCCAGTTCACTCCATTTATGCAGGAGTGAACTTTATGTGAGGAGCCACGCCACGAACTATGTCCTGCCACAGTGTTCTAAGTATAACATTTGTTACTAAATGATTAACAATCCAGCTGTTACAGTAGGGATATAAACGAAAATGCACAATTATGCAAGTACTATAGTAGTAAATGCACATTTTCCCTTCATTTATAGAAGATAACAATAGGTCAGAATCCAGTAATGTGTCTGCTGGCAACATGACTGTATCTGGAAGGAAAAGAAAAGCACCGGCAAAAGAATGAGGAACATGGAAGAGGCAAAGAACCTTTGGGTCTAATGCTAAAGAACACACAAAGCGTCAGGGACACGGAGGTCAATGTGCAAATTTGGAAACCAGTCAAAAAGACAAAGAGTCTTTAATTTAGATCAGGAGCAACAGGATGTCTCTGCATCCTTAGTGGACTATTCACCACCATAGAAGAGCACAAAGGCAGAACACCACCAAATCAAGGCTAGAACAGAAGAACAGAGAGCAGTTAATAGAGATTGAAAGACCAAGTGACTTTCGCGCAATGCATTGTAGGTAGGAGTGGCAGCAAAATAAAAACACTGCGTCAAGCTCTAGCATTTCCAGTACTGGTAACCATTAATTCTGCAGTTTTAATCCTTATTTGCATTTTATTTGCCCCCAAAACAGTTATGTACAAAACGACGCGGAGAACACGGCAGGTCTGTACAATGACGGACTTGACGAAGAGCAAAAAAAAAACAACAAAAAAAAACGTACGAGGAAAAAATCAAAGGAGTGAAAGGGTTAGACCCAATAGGAACATACAGAGTGGACTAAAGACGTTAGCGTTCTGCCCAGCTTTCATCACGCACATATTTATTATTATATGGTCCTAAGTGTGAGTGCATACACTCACAAAATGTTTAGAAACTTCAGATCCCTGCAACAAGCCCAGGTCCAGCTTGTCGTTTCAGGTTATAGTATTACACAACATTTTCAGATCTAATAGAAATAAAATAAGTGTTTCGTAATTCATTCAATTTACTGTCTTTATTTATACCTGGCATTATTTCTTTCATTCTATTACAGCATCTTACAAGAAAGGCAAAATTGTATTCCATTATGCTTTATTAGCTGCTTCGGTAAAAAACAAATCAACAATGCAAATAAATAACCATTGCAAAACAACATACTGGAAAACAGTTATTCATCACTTGATTGCTTCAATGTAACACTTGGGCACATATATGCGTGACTGTGGCTGTTTTGATCTCGCTTTCTTTCTTAACCGATCAAATCTCGCTGTGGTTGCAGCTTTAAACTCGGAGTGATCCAGGCTGATAGAGGCTGCCCAGTCTGGATCGCATTCCAGCATTTTGTCGGCTGGTTTTCCTACAAAACACAACAAATATTAACCCGCAAAGCCACAGTAAATAAAGCAGCATAGAGAAACGAATTAAATTCAAA
>VUQR01019342.1:11043-21627 GCA_015108515.1 Hemichromis elongatus
GTACAAAAAAAGAGAATCCACCAGCAAAAGGCCAGAAAAGGTCAAATGATTAAGCCTTTTCTGTTTTTTTGTATTGGTAATGGTAAGTGATGTTGAAATGTACCCTTGTGTCTACACCCAAATCATGAACTTTGTTTTCTGTATCTCAATGTTTTTGTGTGCTTTATAGCGAAGCAGCCGGCGCGAGTCGCTTGTTCATAAAACATCTAATGAAAGTTGAGAGCACATCCCACGGGACAACTGGCTGTGCTTGCTTACGTTTGGTTCATGACTTAAAAAACAAGTACAGGTGATAAAATCTTGGCAGTGTTGACCACAGTGTGTATTGTGACTTTGAAACTTATAGCTGCTAATCCTACAATCATATTCACAACAAAGCAAAACAGCATCAACAGCAACAAAAGTCAGGGATCAAGATTTACAGACAAGACAAAAAAAAAAAGTGGATTTTTGTTTTTCATTTTTTTACTACAGTGTAGTTAGACTGAGGTGGCTTGTCTGCAAGTCTTGTCTGAGTGTTGTCGACGTCGTCTTGGAAGATGTACTGAGATGTTCTCGGTTTTTCCTCCAGGAGTCATTCCCGATGAATCTAAAGCTATGTCGCTGCTGGCTCCAGCCAATGCTGTGGCAGGAATGATGCCTGGTGGAGGCCTTCTTCCAACACCTAATCCTCTGGCTTCTGTGAGTTATTGCATTTTCACATAACTTAAAATAAAAAATGGTTAACTGTTATTTATTTGGGGGGGTCGGCATGGTTTTCAAAAACTGCTCCTACTCTCTCTACAGCCATCAGTCAAAATGTAACTTTGAAGTGGACATGAATCTCCCTTATTGCAATAAACAAACACACAGCAGGCTTTTTCCCCTCCTTCTTCTTGGTGTGGGCATTTAGTAACATTTATCTCTAAATGCACAGTGATTTCTTTAAACTAAATTAGCTTCTGGTGGTTTAGAGTTAGTAATGATCAGATTTAGTTACTGGACCACAGATTTGGAGCCTGCTGAACACACTTTTCTCTGATCTATTACAAAGCCTGAGGCCCTCTTCTTTCTAAAGCACAATTCTCTGGAAATTAAAAAAACTGTACGTCTAAAAGTATCCTATAAACCCCCCTCCCCCCTCCAAAACATTACATAAATACATAAATAAAGTGTGCTATGGTTTTTATTTATGCTATATATTCTGGTTGTCTGTGCCCAACATTTCAGATGGGAGCGACACCATTTGGAGGACTTGGAGCTCCTAGCATTGAGCAAATGGCTGCTATGGGAATGCCCGGACCGAACATGAATCCCCAGGTGAGGATCAGTTTCCTTCATAGCGGCGGTTAAGTTCAAACAGAAAGTTCTTAGTTCTTAAAATAATAGTAATATCCTCATCTTCCTGTCTTTACAGGCTCTTTCCGCAGATTTCCTGAAGCTCATGCAATCCATGGATCCCAAGTAAGAAAAGTGCAGACACAGGCGGGTTGTGCCATCCGGTCAGCATACATATTTATGTGAGCAGTGTCTAAATAATTGATGCCACTTGCAGATTGAACCTTGCGGCCGGATTGAACTTGAGTCCAGGGCTGAAGGCTGACGCATCGAATAAGGAGATTGAAGAGGCGATGAAGAGAGTCCGAGAGGCCCAGTCGCTTATTTCTGCAGCTATTGAACCAGGAAGTGAGTACGGTTTCAGCGCGCGCTTCAAATAACACTGTACCAGAAATACTTGCTTCATATAGTAGGTCACGTGTTATTGAAAATGACTTCTTAATTTACCTGTTAAATGTATAATGTGTCACGTATGACTGTGTCTTTACTATTGCAGGTAAGAAAGATGACAAGCGCAAACATTCCCGCTCCCGTTCGCGTTCACGGCGTAGGCGAACCAGATCTCGTTCAAGACACAGGTAAAGACACGTCTATGTCAGTGTGGGATGAAGCTTTTCTGTTTCATAATTAGTATGTGTAAATTGTTTTTAAATGTGCTGCTGCTTATTTTGAGCAGACGCTCGAAGAGTAGATCTCGGCGTAGGTCTCATTCAAGGAGCAGGAGGAGGTCCAAGAGCCCACGGAGGAGGAGGTCCTACTCCCGTGATAGAAACCGTCGAAGTAGATCTAGGTCAGCAGCTCCACTTGTTTCATTTCATTCAAAGTGTGCTTGGAGACCAGAGGTTGATCATTTCAAAATTGAAATTTATTAATGATATTTTTGAGCTTTGTTTTTTAGCTCCAAGTTTTGAGACTTTTCAGGAATGAATTTTGACGCTTTCATCACTAACACCGTTAAAAGATGCAGCTTCCCCCTGTGTTTGGTAATGTTTTTGTTTGCTTTCATCTCCTACAGAGACAGGAGGAAGGAGGAGAAATCCAAGAAAAGATCCAAGACTCCCCCCAAAAGCTACAGCAGCGCCAGGAGGTCTCGGAGCATTAGTCGGTGAGTAGTCTTTAATACGGTCTGATAATATGATGAAATGCAGGTTACAGGCAGATGGATGTAGTCACCGTGGCAACACGCTTTGTGAAATCCTGTTTTGAAGCTGTAATTGAGCAGTTTGGCTGCCATCGTTTGGTTTGCAGGGGTGAGTTTGGCAGAGTAATCGAGGAGTCTGCTAAAGTAGAATCCCCCCTGAAGCATAACTTGCTGGTTATTTTAATCTAATGGACCAAAATTTACAGTGTGAAAGACCAGAGGCGATATCTCTTATATAGACAGCAGAAAATCAAGTAAGTTCTGAATAAATGTTTACTTATTTTACTTTGTGTGTCTCAGGAGACACAGGCGAAGTCGCAGTGCTTCTCGCTCCCCTAAGAGAAGGGTCTCCAGGTCTCCATCCCCCAGACGGTGAGCTTTCCCTATTTGATGTACAATAAAGTTCAGTTCATTTTGATTCCCACAGCTTATATATATATTTTTTTGTTATCTTTACAGCCACAAGAAGGAAAAAAAGAAGGACAAGGACCGCGAGAAGGAAAGGGACAGAGACAGGAGGGAGGACAGGGACCGGAGCAGAGACGAACGAGAACGCTCCAACAGTAAGAAAAAAAAGAGCAAAGACAAAGAACGAGACCGCGACCGCGACCGCAAGTCCGATAGCGAGAAAGGAGATGTTAAGGTACGTAGAGCAGGGCACTGTTTGGAGACAGGTGGCTGGTGTTACTCTGCTCGTCGTTAACGTGATTAAATGTGGCACAGGTGACTCGGGACTACGATGAGGAGGAGCAGGGTTATGACAGTGAAAAAGGAGAGGAGGAGGAAGATGAGAGGAAGAGCGACTCTGACTCCGTCTCGTCCCCGAAAAGCCAGGAAATGGAGAGATCCGAGGGCCAAATCCCCAAAAAGTCCAAACTGAATGGAGACGATCACCATCAGGAAGACATGGAGATGAGCGACTAAAAAACGTCCAAACCAGATAGCGTCGTCTTTTCACTGTCCTTTTTATATTTTTAATATAGGCCACGATATGTCTGTGCCTGATCGCTCAAAGTTAAACAGGTTTTGTCTTAACTGTAGAAACACTGCGAGGGTGGGCAGGCGGTGGGGCGTACGGGGAGGGAGGGGGGGCAGAATTTTTGTAAAGATACAAGAAACAATTACTAAACTATGAAGAACATGAAAGTCGGTTTTAAATTGTCATCGCTGTAATTTTTAAAGATTTTGTTATTGTTCGAGTTTCTGTTTCCGACAGTGGAATACGCAGCGTTTTCCTCTGAAAGCGCAGCATCTGTAAATATTTTACTGGTCAGGACATCGTCCTCATTCAGACTGTTTGTTGTTTGCCACTCACCGTTTCATTTTTTTCAAACGAACCATTTTGCTTTAACTGTGTAACACACCCAGCTGTGTTTCATCTCTACTGACCTATTTACAAACCTTTATTATTGTACATTGTAGATTGAAATGTGTTGTGACAATGAAATATGTTGTCTGCAATAGAATTTCCAAAGGACACAAATAAAATTGGGGTAAACTGTCAACTTGTGCCAAAAGGGTCCTTTTTAAAAAAAAAAAAAAAAAAATCTACAATGGGATTTTTTCCTGTGGGTATTATCTGGCTGCCTGGCAACTGTTAACCTGAGAACACCTGAGTGAAGGTTATGTGTGAGTCCTAATCTCTACATTCATGGTGTTTGAAACCCGAGGGCTGAACTTCTATACACTTTCTGTTGCCGTGTACATTTAGTTTGCCTGAGAATGAAACGGTTCAGTGTATTGTGTGTGAATATGACGTATCCAGAGAAGCATCCTTATTTTATAAAAGAAAAGTATTAAGTTAGAGGTAGGCACGCAGCGGTACGGAGACGTCGGAGCCAGTAGTCATGAGCAACTTAGTTTCTTTTTTTGGGCTTGAACTCATTTTCAGTCCTTTTACCTGACAGTGTTTGAAACGATCTTTCTTGAATTCATTTATCACTGCCCTGTGAATAGTGTCCTTGTATATACTTGAATTAACTGAAGGGATGGACCAGTATGGTCTACATATAGCAGACATCTTACAGTTTAAAATGGGCTCTTTGATATCTTTAAACTCTTTTGGGTATTTCTCATAGATTTAGCTAAAGAAATAGGAACAGAGTGATTTTGCAAAAGTGTTTTAGTAAAGTGCCTGACAGGCATAAAATGGTATTTTTAATTTTGATAGTGATCCCAGCCACACTGCAGATCCAGTAAAAGTATACATGGATAAAAGAAACACCATCATTCCTGGACTGGCCTCCCCAAAGCCTGGACCTCAGTATTGAAGCATTGTGGGATCATGTTGACAGAACAGAGCAGAAGGCAAACAACTCTCACAGAAACGCTTTGTCCTTGAAGCTTGGACAACTATCCCTGAAGACTACTAAAGAAATCAGAAGAAAACTTGCCTCAGAGAGACTGTGTTGAAGAATTAAGATGGTCATACCAAATAACGGCTTTCAAGCTCATTAGAATTGTACAAACTCTACTCTCCCCCTTATATACACCGTATCTACATTTATTGTTACTGGTTTTCCTATCAAAATAAAAGAAAATGAGGTGGCTTCAGACTTTTGCATAGTTCTGTTATTCTCTCGACTACTTTTACTTACAGAGGGGGGAGGTGCTAAAATTCATATTTGCAAATAAAGATCTCCTCCTGCACCTATTCCTTATGAGCCCCTCCCACCTCAGGTACTTGTTTATCAAAAGTAATTTAATTCTTAAACTCTTTAAAGCTAACAAAGAATAACCCTTGAAGCCGTTTCTCCTGAACTGGGGGGTTTCTGTTTTCTGCTTACAGAACAGAATAAATGTGCATCAGAAATGAATGACGGTCTCTGCCTATGCAGCTACCCTTGGAAAAACCTGGTAACTGTTCTAATGGTCATCAAACCACATCTATATTCATATATGTACTGAGGTGTCCACACTCATCATTAAGGGTACAGGAGACATCCACACATCCGTGCCATCCATCTTTTAATATGAGCAGGTTAGAAAACACAGTGCAAACATTATTAGATATGTGGCTTTTTATTTCAGTACATTTTATATGAAAATAGTGTCGCAGACTTATACAACAGTTTTTGCTGTACAACTGACATTTAGACATGGTTGAATCATTTCCTACAGAAAACATGTCAAATCCAAGCAGCTGAAGTCGGGAAGGAGCATCAAACAAATGTAAAGCGTTATGTCAGTAAAGAGACACTTCCACTAGCTGCGCTTGCCTGTACTATGGAATGGAATGTGAAAAGTCAAACTGCATTTGGTTATCATACTAAATATGCATATATAAGCACGGTGTCTGAATAATTAGGATGCTGAACAACCCCGAGCCACCAGTACAATAGCAAACATCCCGCAGAAAGCTGTCTGTATAAACATTAAGAGCTCATGAACCATAGCAGCACCTAGGAAGACTCCTCACGGTTAAACCCTTCCTTCCTTCCTTCCCTCCTTCAGCGTCCACCTTTTGGCTTTTTACAGACTGATTTTGAGCTTTTTAACACAGCTGAAAGGTTACTGGTTCCACACATCTCCAGGGAGTAGGAAGGAAAAAAGTTTAACAAAACAAAAGTTTATTTTTTTCTTGTTAAAGCAACGTAAGTATGTACAAAAAAGCAACTCCCGCCATTTACAAATTATGTCACACGATGCTACGTAAAAAATAAAAAATTACACAACTCTTCTTTTTGCGGAGAGGCTCTGAAATCCAGAAACATAACAGAAAATAAAAGACAAATCAATAACTGAACGTGTATTTATACAGTGTGCAGGGGACTTTTTGTTAAGTGTAAAAAAAAAAAAAAAAAAAAAAGGGGGCATGAATGCTGTACTCACGAATTCCCAGACACCTACTCACTGCACAATCCCCAGAATTCCTCTTTAGCAGGATTGTACGATTTGTTACACAGTTAAAAAAAAAAAACCCACAACAACAACAAAACAATACGATGAAGTAAAAAAAAGGCTGGGCTAGCATAACTCACACTTTGCAGTACCATTAAAATCTGCAGCGTTGCTACCACTGCCGCAATTCAAAGTTAATATGACAAATGCAGGGTTAAAGATTCAGTTTCACAACATGAGAGTCTAAGAAGTCAGCTGGAAGGCGAGTAGGTGTAGTGGATCCAAATAGTGCCTCAAACAATCACTGACTCTGTGCCAGTAAATATCATCGCGCGCACACACACACACACACACACGCACGCACACACACACACACTTAAAATGTGCAGTTAAAGTGGAATTCTACAGAAAACTGATTTTTTTGTACAGACTTTAATACAAAAAGCACTCAGCCTTGTACAAAACAAACTTTTCAAAGGATTACGAAGGCCGCATTAAGAACAAATCACCTCACATCTCAAGAACAATGTCGAGTGTTGTGAAAGAATATAAACAATTTTAAAATGTCAAGCTTATTCTTGGCATTTCAAACTTACTTCCAAATTAAAATAACACATCTTTCCTTTCTTTTTTTTACTTAAATAAGGCTGTTATAATATAATTTATATTTATTTGGTAAAACGTTTTTAGTAATAATTCGACCCTTTGGACAACTACATTTTATCCTTAAATAGAAATAGTCTAATGTGTTTTTTAATAGAGTTCTTACACAGGCCTGCAACATAGCCTAAGTCATAAATTATTACATGTAAAGACCCTAAATGTAAGATCATAAAATAAAAATAAAAGGCTGATGATTTTTCACGTGTTTTTTTGCTTTTTTGGGAAAAAAAAGTGAAAATTGATTTTAAAATCAATTTTAAGTGGAATTCCTCTCTCACAGTCACTCAGTGCTTTAACTACACATCAGTTTAAAACAGTCCCATTATGAACATTACTCACATACTTAAATACAAAGAATCAGCTGAGCTGCTGTGTTTCGTACTCAATATACAGAAAATTCACCTGCTGTGTTGTTTCTCATATTAACTTCAATGCCCCTTCACTGATGAGATGATTCGATTCTTGCACTCGGACGCTGCATTGAATCAAATCTAAAGTGAAGTTCAGACCTGCGACAACCCTTTAGCTCTGATTTTAATCTAGGTGTGGTAGGCCGTCTGCTCGCCGCCTGTATTCAGAGTCGGGGTGGGCGAGGGGACGTCGCAAAACGCAGTTTTTATCCATGTTTCTTTTTTTTTTTGTGTGTGTTTGTAATTCAAAAAAGTACCCTCTGCACCATAATGTTGCCTCGTTGCTTGTTTGCGGTTCAGTGTCCAGTGTGTGAGGTTAAAGGTCGGGGAAGCGGCTAGGGTCTTCTTTATAATCGTTGGGAATGCTAAAAATGGATTCTTCAAACTCATCGTAGCGAAACTCCTGAAACGTCACCGTGGCCGTGATCGTCGGAAACACGGGGATGTCTGCAAGGAGCCCAGACCACAATTAGACATTCCTATTTTATAAATCTGAGAGACAATTTGCAATGTTGGATGATATGAAGAATACATCACATGAAAAATCAGCAGACATTTGCCACATATAAACATCTGCTTACCGAGCTTGACGGGAAAGCCAGGGGGGAGCTTCATCTGAACAAACTCCCTGAGTTTATTAAAGTGCTTGAAGGGTGCAATCACCTCCAGAACATTCAGTAACCTGAGGGACACAAATCAACAAACAAAACAAAGTCAATTTTACGAAAGCATTTAGGTCTCAACAAATTAATAATTTGCCCCTTTATCACGCTAAACAAGCCTGGAAAAAATACCATTAGAATACTATGCTTCCTGCTTTTTAATAAGCATCTGGAGGGCAGCTTAAATGAAGACTTACGATTCAATGCTCAGAGGGAAGTCTTGACTCATGGCTATTGTGGCTTTGAAGTTCTTCTTGCTCTCCTTGCACACCAGCTCTCTTCCTAGATGAGGAGCTCTGAGACAGAAAATTTTACCCCACGATGAAGGCAGTTTAGTCAGGAAGAGCTCACAGCTCATTAACGCAGACATGGAAACCTACCAGTGTTTTCCCATTAACATGTCAACCTATGTGAATATTGCATTCTGGCGTTATTTATTCCCAAACACTTCAGATACCTACTTTCCATTATCAGCCGTGATGTATTCTTCCCAGGATATAGTGTTGGGTGACGGGGGAGTTAGAGATTGCCTTCTTGCCGGCTAAAAGTCAGAAAGCAAAATAGAAAAAGTTAAAAAAACTGATCTCAGTTATGACATACAGATGTTTTTTTTGTCTATACACCTTTAATTTTCAGCACAGAGCAATGACATACACAGCACATGCCACTAGAGGGCCCCAATGCATCAATAAGCAGCAAGCTTTCATTGTGAGATAATTAACAGCCACCCAAACAACAGCATAAAGTAAACTCATATCATAAACTGAACTTTAGCATACTATAAAACATAAATCAGAAGGAATCAACCCAACTTAATCTAGATTGCCATCCACATGATGAAAATGACGTCTGGAATAAAAGGCGCATTACATTTTTAGTTAATTTAGCGAGTGAGCGTCCCGAAGGGTCATAGAGGGGAATCAGACCCTGTGTTGTTGTTCATGGTTGATAAAAACTGTGTGAAGCAGTGATCTTAACTGAACAGACGGGGGCTGTACAGTAAACAGCCTTCAAACGTTAAGCTTTCATCCTTTGTTGTAAGTCAGCTGTAATGCTGCCGTATCAGATTCATTCACCAGATCAGTTTTATCAGCTGAAGTGAGTTAATCTTCCCACGAACAACGAAGGATCAAAGAGAACTTTCTACAAAACCCTGAAGATAAAAAAAAAAAATAATCATGCAGGAACTTGCAGCTCATAACATTTATAAAAAAAAAGAAAAACGTTCGATCCAGCCAATCTCTCTTTTGTACGCTGTGGTTGAGACAACTAGGGCAGAATACCCTGAATACAGGTTCTGGATGACGAGACACCTCTGTGTCAAGAGATGGCTGAAATAAGGTGTGCAGCCTTATTATGTGCTCCCCCTCACACACAGCGGACCAGTCCTGGCACATTGTTGTGACGAGGACAGAGTACACACAGGCTGTGGAGACCCTGATCTGCTGGTATGCCAGACCTGCTCCCCCATCATTCCACGGCACCGGGGGGGTTTTAGCTTTCATCCGTGTGATCAATAGTGTCCAGCTCTGTTCCAAAGCCTCCCACGCTCTGCCTGTGTCCACAGACTGACTCGTTCTCTCCTGCTGTAGTAAACATAGTTGCGTCAGAGCAGCTGCTTATCTCACCCACTCCCCGTGTATCATTTTCCACAGGTGTGGAGGTGAGACTATTTTCGTATTCAAGCTAAAACAAAAAATTATATCCCTCCAAACTGTTTTCCACCCACTTTAATCAAGAGCAGGCACCAATTCACATCAGCACAAAGGTTTGACAGACAACAGAGGACACTTTGACAAACAAAGCCCGACACAGAACACAGGACACTCAAAAACAAAACAAAAAAAGTGAGTGTCCACTGTGCGTTGACAGGCTTTATGTTCACAGAGTGGTTGTCTTTATGCTCAGTGTTTCGGGCTTCCTAAGCAAACTCTCGAACATACTATAGTGAGGGGACGGTGGGTGAGTGATGAACAGCTTAGTAGCTTTCACCACTGGGGGGCAGTGGTAGAACTTCAATCCATGCAGAGTGGCTGAAGGGGCATTTGTTCATTCTGTCTTCAAACAAATAAAAACATCGAAGGAACATCAGTGGGGATCCAGTCAGGAATTTTTCAATAAACCATACAAAGTGGCTCAACGGGCTCCGTTTCTGTAGGATTCATCTTTGTATGGATACGGGAGTGAAGAAATACTGTGAGGTTTATTTAGTCTGAGACACTCGTGTCCTACCCCAATGTTCCAGCGGGACAGGACAGTTTCAGGACTGGACTGGTGGTTACGCTGCAGCTATAAGTAAAGACAACGTTTATCGACAGAGTGCACCGACTGCTCACCGAAATGTGAACTTTTGCTGGAGGTGTACAGGTGCACATTTCCTGGCTGAAACTGAGTTGACCATCACAGATTCAGACGTTAAGCGCCTAACTTCAGTTTACTACCAAAGACCTTTGGTCTCCATTTCCCTTTTCATAAGGGCAAGTGTTTGTTAAAATGTGTTTAACTCACCTATTTAAATCTTATTAGGAGCTAAAATTTGAATTATTGGGAG
>VUQR01019342.1:29086-40737 GCA_015108515.1 Hemichromis elongatus
GCAGTTTTTAAAAATATATATATATGTTTAGCCTCTGAGAACCCGACTGTCCTACATTTGAATAGGACTAAAAGCAGCAGTGCCCATATGGCATAGTCATTAGCCTGACCATCTCCTGTGCTCTCCTCCATGTCCACGTGGCGAGCTAACATACACAAACATGTTGTTCATATTGTCTAACTGGTGCTCCCCATGCAGCAGCACAGAGGGGGCAGAGGGCTCAACGGTAAAACTAGGCCAAATGAGAGCACAGGCACGCACACGCGCCAGCCGGCACAGACACAACTACAGGATGAGGGTGTCTTTGTGGCCTGGCTGCCTAATGAGTGTAGACAAGCTCTGGATGGGGCTCCTCCTGATCCTCGCTGCCTCGCAGCAGGACGAGGAAGGGAGTAAAATCTCACCATCTGGCCACAGACCACCCAGCCAACACGGACCTGGAAACCGACGCTGGCCGTTTCAACACTAAACCAAACCGACTCTCCACGCTGGCACTAATTCACCGAGATACTGATCGGGGCACTTTCCTGGCACTAATTAGTCGAGTGATCTCAGCAGTTTCACCTCCACGCTAATAAAAAGAGACAGAGTCAAGACAATTTGCTTTTACATTACCACAAAGGGCAACTATTCAACGAGATACGCACTGCTGCTGGCACGTCTCCAAGAATGTGGGGAAAGTGACACAGGCCAGAATATTACATGGATGCGAAAACTTGCCGAGGTCGATGAATTTTGCGAGCCAACTCAAACGGCCTGGTTAACTGAAGATGACACGACACATGCAGGGAGCTTTGAGTCCATTTAGTTTTATTTAAACAGCTCTGAATCATATCAGTTATAAACATAAACGACATGGCTATAAACAATCCTTTGTTTTTTTCTGAGCTAAATAAATATAGAAAAAAAATAGTTAATAAATAAACTGAAATCAAACCATGGCAGCTTTTAATTAATAAAGAAGATAGTTAAATTCAAGAATTCTGTCACGCTCTGGTCAGTCTGTGGAAGTCGTTAATAGCTTCAAGTATCCGGGAACATATATTGATGAGAAGATAAATTTTATGCATCATGTTGATTCTATCTACAGGAAAGCTAGTTAGTGATTATTTGTTATTAGGAAGTAAAGAGCATTTGTATTTAACCAAAACATTTTTGGAAAGAGTTCACAATGTTCAATATATCAGTCTGGTTTGTGGCAAACAGGAAAAGAAAATAGACAGGATTGTCAGAAGTGATGGGGAAAAAAATCTAATCAGATAAGACAGCTGATGATGATACAGCTTAAGGAAAACCCGATCATTGTTTTATTCTTACTTATGCCTTCAGGGTGATATAATAGGATGCCTTAAGGTAGTAAAAATGTCATTTCTGCCAAATGCAATCAGTATACTGAACAATAGGACGCTGTGATGTATTGCTATAGTTTGAAGTTTTATGTACATATATGAATGAATGCATGCTGCAAATTATTAGCAGTGTTTTGTATTATGAAGGGATTCGTGACTTGGTGAATCACAAGTTTAATTCTAATCTATTCTAATCCCTCAATCATGGTTATTTATAAATTACTCCTAACAGCTCTCGTTTTTGACTACAGGAAGAAAGCACATGAAAAAAAAATCTAAACTCAAGCTTATTAAAAAGACACAGACCAAGAAAAGGATCTTCTTAAGCCAAACTTCTCCAACTTAAACTTTTCAGCAGTTCATTCTTGCCAAGTCTGGTTGTTTATTCAAGCTAGTGAGACCATTACTGCCTGACACCCACATGAAAAAGCAGCTCCCTGCCTCATGTACACTAATATGACTGAAACTCTCTTTGATCGAGCCCCTGAAGCTGACAACACAGCTGTGTGGCAGAAAGGCGAGCGAGGACTGAAATAGCTCTTTCTGAACAAAACACATGACAAAACTATTTCTGAGCCACATTTTTGTCTCCTCGTTGAAACAGAAAGCCACACACCCGGGTGACAAACGCACTATGCTGCCACCACAGCACGACAAACGTCAATAGTAATTTGTCACTTCGTCGGCTAAAAATAACAATTAGGGATGTTTAGTTATTCGCGTTAAACAAAATGTTTGCTTAGAAAAGAAAGCATTTATATAACACGTCATATTAAAAACGACTAAAAACCAGATTTCAGGAACAAGACCAAAATGTTATCCTGTTCTCAGCACTATCCAGACCTTGATGTTTGCCTCACTGCAAAACAAACAAAAGTTCCCAGCTCTCCACTTGCTTCTCAAAGTCCTGACAAACGCTGAGTCAGCACACACTGAACAGAGCTTTGCTAAGCCTGTAAAAAACATTTATTGCACTGTACAGAGGAAAAAAAATTATAAGTTCCCTTCAGCACCTTTCTCCTCTACATCATCATGACAGCCAAGTAAAGTTTTAGATATCACATTCCAAGTGGGAATTTTTTTTAATATATATTTTTTATTGTGTGTGGAGTCAGCCTTTTGTAGCTGTCACAGGAGCGGCCAATGCCCCGCACTGTTGGATTAGCATTATAGGACCTGAGGCAGGCAGAGTCAAACAGTCTGTGGCTACATTGTTTTTTGATTCAGCGTGAAAGAAGCTGAAGTCCCTCGTTGCTCCCCAAGCCTGTCAGTTGATTCAGGTGATCAGCACGCTGACCTGACCCAGGAGTTTAAAATCCTGCTGAGTTTTGTGTTTCCGTGAGTGCCGGTCTATAAAGAGCTGGGCTAAAAACTTCCTGCATGTGTACCTGCAAAATGAATGTTAACTGTACCAGCAGAAAAACAGCAAAGTAAAGAATACAGATCTACACTTCTTGAAAACTTCACTGCATCGTGTAGCAGCACGGTCATCAAACCTGTCAGCTGTAAGATGAAATGACATTAGGGTTCATTAGAAGCTTCAGTCAACACACATACTTGGAGTCAGTTCATTAGAGGAAGCGGTCGATTGAGGAACTTAAAGCTGCCTCACTTAATGACATAACATTGGTGCAGAGTGGCAGTGTGGCTACGTGAAGAAAAGCCCCAGCTCTGTCATTCATGTATCAACATGCACTAGGCTAGCAAAGTCATTTTTGATCCTATACGTAAAATCCAAACGCTGTACTTGAGACGTTCCAACACCTGAGAATAAAGTGGGCCCTTCAACACCTAACCTGGTAGCTTTGTAGCAGTAGTGAAGGGCTGTCAAACATTCACCGCTGCTACAGACCCCACAACACTAAACAAACCTCAAGCCTTCCTGCTTCTGGCATCAAAAGCTTTAAATAGATCGCAGGTGAAATTCTCACTAACAGAACACTACTAGCAAAACTAACTGCTCTCGTCCATTTTTACCCACTCATTATAAAAATCGAACGTGACTTTTTTGTACAGTGCCACGCGTACTGACAGTGAAATAATTCAAAACATTCTTACTGTTTCAAAACAAACCTTTTGGCACTGTGGGAGGAAAATGCGTGTGATATGGGCTTGAGCATAATCAGCCTATCAGGACTGAGGGAAATATCTAATGAATTGCTTTTTAGTGGAACACAAAAGCCAGAGAGCCTTGAGGAATGTCCCCCTCTCTGAGGGACAAAAGAGCCAGGCCGATGTGGTGGCCTCACTGTGAGGCGGCAGCGTGGAAGAATGCGCCGAGCCGTTTGTTGACTTTCTATCTGTTGACGAAAACTTTTCTCTCTCGCCTTCTCCCACTGCTGCAAGCCCGAGGCCTCGCTTTAGTAAACGAGTTCACTCACCGACATCAGTTTCAAACCTCTGCGCGAGTGTTTTATCAAGCAATGCCAGCTACTCAGCGAGTCAGAGATACTTACTCATCTGTCGGTCTCCGTAGCTAATGGCCTCGGCGAGGGGGCTCCATCCCTGAGCGTTCTTCACCTTTACTGGTGCATTGTGGGCCAGCAGCAGATGGGCACACTCTGCAAGGAGGACAGTTAATCACTAAACACCAAAAGACAAACAGAAGCACAAACTGAAAACCCAAGAAGCCATACGGTATGTGCCTAACAAACATGACTCACTAGCGCTACCACAGCAAACACCCATTCATTTTCAGTCTGGCATCTTGAATTAACAACCAGCTGAAGGATGATGAACTTCATAGATATAAGGAAATTAATGTTCCCATAAGTAATTATAAACTTACACAGAAGCAAATTGAGGCATATTGTTTTTTATTTCAGTCTTCATTTCACATCCTATTACTATGAGGCAAACACAACACAATACATGCTGAAAACAAAAAAAACTAAAAGAAAAAAAATTATATACACACATACACTGATATGTTTATGGTGACTGTTTAACACACAAAGACAAACCCTGCGTCCTGCTCTAATTACATGTTTAATTTGCAGACCACAGAGGAACTGAACAAAAATGAGATCCAAAGTTAAACAGCTTTACTTCTGCTCTGCATTTTTATCTGATGCGCTTATCTTAATCTGACTACTCTGCAGTGTATTTCGATACAAGTGTCATCTCTAGAACATATCCAGGCTATCCAGAGGCCTAGCTTGTGTATAGAACCGAGATGACGGCTTACCCTTTAACCAACAAGCCATATGGGACCTACAATTACGCAAGTCTTGGAATCTTTCCCTTTTTTTAATCCTGCATCGCTTTAAATTAAAGAAGGATTCTTAGAAACTAAATTTTGAGCAACAGGAAAAGACATCCCCTGGTACTGTGTAGTCACCCTCCGAGCTGTGCCTGAATTCTAACACCTGGAAAACAGCCAATGAGCTTCATCTTTTTTCTATGGCGAGATCAGCAGTAAGTGCAGCACAAAATCCCTCTGCTCTCCGGGCAGCTTGTCAACAAACTACAGCCAGCCAAAACTGAAGCCTGTTGTTCCGGCTCAGCTGTCAGTTTTGTTGTGACATCACTCATTATAACGTTGGCATCTGTACAGCTCGGTCCCAGCACTGGCCCGAAAAAGTCACAGTCCTACAAATGCCAAACAGGGGTAAGTACTAAAGGTCCACTGCTGAGTGCATACGCGGGGCCTTCGCTCGTTGGAGCCGGAAGTTAAAGTTGGTCGACCGGTCTTTTTAGTCAACGCTGTATCACGTGAACTCATTCAAATCCTCCTGTTCAGACCGGTTTCTCTGCATAGATAATAACAGCTCTCAAATACATCACAATACCACATCCAACATCTACATACTCCCCTTGTTTCATTAATGAGAAAGAGGCCAGGGTATCACACATTCTGAAACGTTTCCTTATTAGACGAATTAACCACACAACAAAGTGGAGTGCACCTATCCCAGGAGTGTTTTTACAGAGAAATCAAAAGGGCATGTTGTGACAATTAGGCTACATTCTCCTCAAAAGCATCACCAGTTGTGTATAATACAGCAGACAAGACGGAAGCATGGCAAAGAAAACCGAGATGAACACAGACACGGCGCTGGGAAGTCGTTATGGCCACACCAGTGATGCATCAGAGCTTCAAAGACTTGGATCATTACTAGCTTTAGTGGATTTTCTTGCTAAATTTCCGCTTGATGCTGAGTGCTGTCCGAAAGCTGGCCACTTCAAAAAGATTGACTAATACGGTTCATAATAAAAAAGCTGCATTGGCAACAGGAAGACAGCTGAAAAGTGAATGAATAATGCATCAACAGCCAACATCTCAGCAAACCCCAGTCTTCACGCATTAGTTCAAACTGTCACTGGGCTCCAGGACTCAGCCGCTGATAACGGTCGTTGATATCGAGGTAACGCAGGCAGACGAACGGACAAGCGCCTGCTTTCTGATGTAAGCTGTGCATTCCCTCAAGCCTGTGACCTATATATCCCTCTGCTAAATCCAATGATTGTATAATGATAACGACAACATTTAGCAGATATGCATTACATAACCACGAGGAGAACAGCCTGGCCGTGTGTCCTGAGCTGCACAACTTCAAGCTTCTGGTTTGAGTTTTGTGCTTCAGATGTAATATGTACAGGCCGTGATGGGATATGTGGCTATTCCACTGGCAACAAATTAACACACTAAAGGGTTGGTTTAAACTTGAACCTCCAGGCAAACATTTGTAATTCCAGGTTCAAGCATTTGTCTCCCGTTTGCTCTTATTGGTGAAATAATAGCATTGGTGACACATTCAAGTTGTCACCAACAGCTAAACAAAGACTGAGCTATGATACTGAGCCGTGGCTGTAGATGAAATGGCTTCAAACAGAACGGTTAAAAAGCAGGTCAGGATGAAGGTGGCATGTGTCTGTTTGTGGCAGGTCCCCATTTGGTTACAAGGACAGTTTCATAATCAAATTCAAACATTTTCACTGAAAGATACACACAGTAACATGACGGTTACATCCACAGAGGCACTTTCAGAGATATCAAAGACTTTTCTCTCAGCATCTTGTCACTGACAGGTCAAACTCAGTGACAGCAGTCTAGAAAGAGAGAGGCTATTTCACCCATACTGGCTTCCTCTTGAATCCAGAATTGAATTTAAAATCCTTGAATAATCAGACCCCATCCCATCCTAAAAACCTCACAACACCACACCCCCCCCAGTAGTGCACTTTGCTCAAAGACTGCTGGTTTACTTGGTTGGTGGTTTCTAGGATATTTAAAAACAGAGCATTTAGATTACACACCCCTCTCAAATGGAAGGTGGTAAACTCTGAGCACTCAAAGCACTTTATACAACTTACCTCATTCACACAAACGCTTTTTTCTATGCTTTTTCCTATCTAAGTGCTTTCCATCTAACATTCACACATATTCATACTCCGATTGATGCATCAGGGAGAAACCTAGGGTTAGTATCTTGCCCAAGGATATTTGGCATGCAGACTGGAGCAGCAAGGATCAAACCACCAACCTTCCGATTAGCAGATGACCGGCTCTGTCACCTGAGCTACAGCCTCTCGTGTGGAAGCATCTCCCAGTTTGGATTAAGGAGACAGAAACTCTCTCTACTTTTAAGATTAGGCTTAAAACTGCTTTTTCATAAAGCATACAGTTAGGACTGGATCAGGTGACCCTGAATCCTCCCATAGTTATCCTGCAATAGGCCTAGGGTGCTGGGGGCTTCCCATGATGGGTGCTTCTACACTCACTATGAGCTTACACATACACACACACACCACTTTGCATTTAATCATTAGTTTGACTGTAAGGGGTTTTCTCCGTATTATGGTCTCTACCTTAGAATATAAAGCATCTTGAGGTGACTGCTGATGTAATTTGGTACTATATAAATGAAATGAAAATGAATTTTGTATAACCATGATCATATCATGAAATCCCAATTTGGGCAACATAGTTCTATAAAAAAAACCCGTTATAATGTACTGCTCTGTCTATATTATAGTGTTATATTTAGTGTTTTAAATATAAAGAAAGTTAGCTGATTGGGTGCAATGACATTTAGGCTGCTTGTTATTAGCCACCGTTTGCCGTCTTGTTCAATCTAACACGCACTTGTGCGAGCATTGATAAAGGAAAACTCCCTGTGGGCTGCTGGGCCGATTACACGTGCATCAGCTGCACAGAAGTCAAGTCGCACTGAACTCACGAGTGAGGGAGCAGGACGATGATGTAAAGCACTTATCTAACGCTACTGGCTACAGATGGGGCTTGTGTCCAGAGGATCTGACTGCTGTTAAAGCTCCCTACCTTCACCCTCCAGTTCTGATCAAGTCTGAGTGCATTTTAAATGATGTCCCATACTCAGCAACATTTGCAATAATGTATTTGAGTCAAGCAGGAAATTTTCTTTTCCTGTTTGACTCAAACACACTATTTTAATCAAAAATAGGCTATCTTAAAATACTCTGAAATGTGCATGTGTGTTCCACTTTAGAGTACGTTTTTCCACCCAGTGTGGCCCACTAATGTCAAACGCTCACTAAAAGTGTCTTGTATCTTTCAAAGCCCTTTTTTATCTTTCATTCACACCCATTGGACAAATGAAACAAGAAAAATACATTTTTATTTATTTAAAAAAGGCACACGACAGGAAGCAGAATCCAGACAGTGACTTACTCCTCTGACAATGACGTCAGCTTTCAGGACTGCATTATGCTCTGCTTTGGATTTTCTTTCTCTTTTACATGAGAGATTCCACCTGTGCAACTGTTCCGGTCATGCAAACTAGCAACGAGTGCTCATATGCACAACTGTCATTACCACAATGGCAGACATATATGCAGAAAAGCCAGAAACAAAGAGAGCCTTGTCCTCTGCATCCCAACAGGCCAGCCACACCCAGGCTGTGATCTCATGCTGTAGCCTTCAGCCCGTCTGGCCTGAGCATCCCCAGAGGACCGGGCAGCAGCTCAGGCAAGAGACAGGCAACCTCATTAGCAAAATCAATTCCATGGCGTCCCGTCCACCACAACACTTCGGTACTCTGCTATCTGAATTACCAGTAGGTAGTGGCAGAGCCATCACACTGACACAAATTGAGCTGTGCAAATGTGAAATCAATCGAAACCCGTGCTTCGGTGACAAACACCACAAATGACAATGTGCAGCGCGGGTAACCCTATGCCTGAATTGTTGATCAGGGGCTGACTGCAAAAAGGGCTAAATTAATTTTTTAGAAGCATGTTCTGATGTTTCCTTGTCATATTAAAATGCAGGCATTGAGTCTCAAAGGGACTGCGCTTTAATGTTTTATGTGCATGCTTTCAGTCCAGCCAGAGCAATTCACTCTAAAAAACAAACTCATGTAAGATTCCTACATTGCTTTGATACATCATGACATATTCATTATATACTCTTAACTCACAGTTATTCTAAGACGCCCTACACTAATATGCAATTTGTTATACTTCACTAATCTGAGAAAATACACAGTGTTGTAGCCTCTGAAACACGTTCACCTCTTTTTCACAACCCAATTCGAACCGATCGCAAAACCAAAGTAACCTCTTTGGTGTGAGAGACACTGGCAGATAACTAAAAATAGCAGACTAAGCAAATAATATGGACACTGAAAATTACTTCTCTTATCTCAACTAATTACCTCCTGTGCCAGCTTCAAAGTTAAAGTGTTTCGAGCCGGCAGCGTTACATCAATCAGATTGAGACTTTAACTACTGAGAGGGTTTTAATTCTTGCACTATCATTATTAACCAGTACTCACTGATTAAATATGATCTAATAATTCTTTGTGAATCTATAGAGTTGGGGAGAAAAGAAAAATTGCTCTTAAGAGATAAAGAAGGAAAGGTTTGTTGTTCCATCGTGATTTTGACCAGGAGAAAATCCATTAACACAACCTCTTTATTCATGCATGAGCATCTTGCCTTCTGGGATCTGTGTGGTGATCTGTGACAAATGTCTGGTGGTGCTTAGCCTGGCAAATGCACACACAAAGGGAGGGAAATAAACTAAAACGCACACAAACAAAAAGATATACGAGCCCACGGAGAAGTTGGTTTAAAAAGCCACGGAGCGCAGACAGAGACAAGGAGAGAAGCACGTGGAGGTGAGCGTTTCAACACTACTCACCTTTATGTCCCATCATAACAGCAAGATGCAGCGGTGTGTTTCCTGAAGAAAGGGGGAAAAGAAAAAAGAATTTGCGTACTGCATTTAAGAATAACAAAAACAAGCGAGAGACTGAAGAGCATTCTGCCTTTAGGGCTGTCACAGTTGGAGTGAATTAGATGTTTAATCTGGGAGGCAGCCTTTGCTAAACTCCAAATGATATGGTAAGTCTGTGCTTACTCTGCCTTCTCCTTCCATGATGGCAGTACCACTGATTACTACCCAACTGCACCACAAAGCAAGCTACAGGGGCAGGGACATGACCTGCTAACAGACACAATGCATGTGATACATGGTAAGCATAAAAGGGCGAAATGACACTTGTGGCAGGTGTATGCGGATGAGGACGTGAGGTCTAATAGAGTTCACTTACAACCACCATTGCTAGCATCTTCCCACTGATATTTTTTTAAAGCTCCAATCCAAAATCAGCTTAAGTGAATTAAGTTTAATCTGTAAACAAGTTGTATTATAACTCGTCAACAATGAGGCGTTACGAAACTAATGTCTGGATTCACTGGGACTATTCCCTCCCTCCCAAAAGCAAGTGGACAGCAACTGTTTAAAGGTATTTCTTTAAGCAACTAACAGAAAGAGCTTCCTTAAAAAATTTTGTGGAAAAAACAAACAAAAGTGAATTGATAAAATAAATTAGTGTTAATATACATATTAGACAAAGTCTGATGGTACAGCTTCTACTTAACAAGTTCCCCAACATCACCAGAAGTAAATGCCCCCGTCTGCTACGTTGTTTCATCACCATGGCCGTGCTTTGAAGACAACACATTCCAGAGCTGACAGTAAGCACAGCCCATCTTTATTCTTTACATGGGAACCGGAACAAACCGACGCTGTAGATCTGTCGGCAGAGAATGCGTTGATTTGGAAAATGGAGCGTTATCTGAGCAGACTTTGCCCTGCAGATGAGTTGCAGTCAAGTGTGGGATTCCCAAAGTTTCGCACAACACGCCTTGATGCGTCACCCATAGCGCCCTGAACTAACTTATCTTCCAGTGTTTAAAGATGACTCATGTTACAAGGAATATGTGATACAATTTGATATGTACAAACGTCACGCCTGTGGACTGAAAGCCCGCTGGGACTTGTCCTTATGCAGGCTTGAAAGAAGTGGATTTGAAGAAATTACAGGGTATTGGCATTAAACTGCTCCTCGATTTGGATATCATTTATCTGGGCCTTGGCAGGGAGAAACCTCGCCTACGTCTAATCGTGCCGGTGAATGATGGCCTATTAGCTGAAACTAAGCTTCACTGGACCTTGAAATTGGCAGTTCATTGTGGGCTTTTTAAAGGCAGCTGAGATGAGCAGTTGTTAAACTCACCATGGACGTCTTTCTGGGCGATATTCTGTGTCCGTATGAGCGAAGACAGTCGTCGGACATCTCCTTTAAATACACATTCGTGCACCGGAAAGTCCTGCCCAGTTCGGATAATGGGGTTTTTGTTGTTGTCATCGATAACATCGGATGTTGACAGTGTGTTGGTGTTAGCATTAATCTGCGACTGTTGGTTCTGCTGCTGTTGTTGCTGCTGCTGCTGTTGTTGTTGTGTGGATGAAGACTTGATTAACTTGTGGTTGCTGAAGATTTTACTCGCTCTGCTCTTGTTGTTCGTCCTGGAGGCTGTGAACGTCCCGGTCGCAGCCTCTTCGTCCGGCTCCAGTAAGTCCTCGTCCTTGCTCGGCCTGTGGTCCTTGCGCAGGGAGCGGATCTTCTCTCCGGTCATTTTCTAAACGGTCGGCGCTGACGGAGCAGAGGGTGTCGTCGCTGACGATGACCCTCCGGGCGAACTGATGCGATTCGCCAGTTGGAAGTCTTCGCGCAAACACTGGAAACTGTACAACATGAAAACACTTACTTCTCCCACGGACACGCAAAAAGCACAGTTTACTCGAGGACGAAAAAGTAGCACCCCCCTCGTGCCGGTTTCTTATGAAAACAAACAGTCCACTCTCCTCCTACCGCCCCAAACAGTCGACGGCTGCAGCACAACATAAGCGGCTCCACTTGACTAGTACGAACGATTTGGCTGATGTCTTCCGGCTCGTATTATCGCGAGAGTTTGGGAAAGGTTATTGACGGTCAATCGCTGAAGCCGCTCCTATTTTATCAAAAACAT
>VUQR01019342.1:40757-73108 GCA_015108515.1 Hemichromis elongatus
AGCCTACAGTAGTGTGAAAATAAAAACGTTTCTATTATTTTACGCACGTATTTAAGTAGAGTCCAAATTCAAGAGCCATTAATTTTACATTTTAATCTAAAATTACGTCTAACGAAGCTACACCAACAATAGGATCCAACTCCCACACACACCAACTATCCACCCATCAGCTCTGGCCTTGTCGCGGTAACTGAAAGGTTTCGGATTGCACTTGAATAACGAAATTCCTTTAACAAAAAAACAACAAAAAAAAACAAAACCCTAATATTAATCTTCTCGCACAAAGTATTTTCTCGCTCCTCTTAACTTTTTTAAAATGACTTTTTATTTTGATTTTGCTTTTTCCATCCAGTCAATTCTGCCGAACTGGAGGTCGCAACTAAACTACAATCTAAACATATCTTATTTTTATTATGTACTGTGCATGCATTTAAGCACAAGGCTTTCCTCTGCAGTTCCAGTGCACATGTGGGCGCAGCCATCCACAAAACACCACCGGGACCTAATCGCTAACAGGCACAGGTGGCAACAATTAATAGTTTGTCAACATGCAACACTGGCAGTGCACTTCAACCACAGACCTAAATTATTGAAACGTGTACAAAACAACACGCACCATTAACACTGTCTGAAACACAGAGCTTGGCAGCACAGATGGAGATGTTATAATTTAATAAGGCACACCGCCATGTTTAACAAAAAAACAAAACAAACAAAGTAAGGATAACAGACAAACACTTCACACCAACAATGGCAGAGGGGTTATGAATTGGACCTATTTTCACCTGGACTTCACCTTCATGGGTACCTTGCATTCATCGCATCGAACATGAACTTCTCTGTAAACCAAAGTATTCTAGTCAAATATGAGTCCATCTGTCCAACAGCTAAAACTGTCCAACAACGATCCCAAGTACAGCAGTAAATCTGCAGTAGAATGGCTGAAAAAGAAACGAATCAAGGTGGTACAAGAGCCCAACGTCCAGACCTCAAGCTGACTAAATACTGTATCAGGAACTTAAGAAAACTGTGCGGAAACAGGTGCACACAGGACTCAATTAAGTGAAGCAACACTGTAGAAAGGAGTGGAACAAAATTCCTCCAGAACAACGTGAGAGAATGATAAAGTCACACGCAAAACGATTACTTCAAGTTACTGCTGCAAAAGGTGCTTTACAAGCTCCTAAATCACAGGACTGTACAGAGTCCTCTAAAAACTCTGTTTTTCCACAGAACTTTCCATACCAGAGCTCAGCCTCTGTCTATGTGCTATCTGCATCAAAAAACACCTCTCTCATGTTACCACTGCCTCAGGGACAGCAGCTCCATCACCAAAATGTTGTGACTGCACCAAAAAAGATAATGTAGCTCTGACAGAAAGATTACATTTGTTGTTTCCATTCTGAGACCACACCAACTCCACGCACTTGTGTGAATGTGCCCAAGAACCTTAAGAAAAATGCAGACAATAAAGCAAAGCGGACTGTTCTCATTCAGAAGTCAATGCAGAGCACTTCCGCCCCCTGTGGTTCACCGAAGGAAACACAGCTTCAGATACAAACATGTTTTTAAAGAGGAAAAGAAAATAGTGCTAATAGCACGAGTTGATAAAAAAAATCATCAGATTCTGTGAATTGCGTCACCAACACAAGAGCTTTTATTGCGCTTGCTGAAAATTGAGGGTTACATACTAGTTTAATAAAGCAGCACCTTGACCCACCCAAGTCAGTTTTATTGTAAACTGACTCTGTTGCTTTACAAAACAACATAAATCACTGTCTCTGGGTAAATATCTGAATCATAAACCCAAGAGGAAACAACGTGCAGTAGTAGACTGTGTCTCTCTCTCTCTCTCTCTCTCTAACACACACTCACTCACTCTCACACACACACACACACACACACACACACACACGCACACACACAAGAAGAGGCGCGGACCCTGACTTAAAAAGCAGGAAACATTGCATCACGACAAACAGCGCAAACAGCGTGCATGGCCACGTGGGATGGACGCCCACTAACCCCCAGCAAATCAGCGCCACTCCGCGGTTTGTGTCGATTGCCGATTGGCTCCGAGCGACAAGCGCAGCGCACGGCTCCATTAAATGTCTTTTACCATTATCGGGCAGAGGTAATGCCTACTCATCTTCAGCCGGCTGTGGTCATTTTTGGAGCGCACTGCCATGAGTAACACGGACAAAAAACAAGAACAAAGCGATTTATTCGCCGGTTTCAGGACGGCTTATAAATCCTTTGGAACAGATGCTATACACGTCGGTCAGGAGCCGGAGCAATGGAAATCCATGGCTGTAGTACCGCCGATTTCGCTTTCTACCACGTTCAAGCAGCACGCACCAGGAAAGCACGCTGTAAGTACCCCTTTACTTTAGGCCAGGTTAGGATCAGACTCGTTCCAGTATCATGACGATGTAAATCCAGACAGTTTCTAAATGTTTGCATATTTTTGCGTTTCATGGCAGATCATTCTCAGTATTATTATAGTATCATTGTGCTTTATTCACGCTGAAGCATGTATAAGAATGCCTCTTTAAGTAAGTTAGAGTAAAACCACCTTATGTGACTGACTGCGCACTCTGTTAAATAACAAACTACCCCAAAGATGAAGTTTCACTTGTTTTGTAATTCCTTTCTCCGTGTGATAACAAGCCCATGGTCATCCGTCTAGACTAGAATCCGCCTGTGTCAGATGTTTACGCTTTAACATCATTATCTCTTCTTTTATCAGATTATAAATTCTTTTTTTTTTGTTTTTTTTTTGTTTGTTTGTTTTTTTACTGCTAATGGCAGATTTCTAGCACTGCACTGACACAGAGAGGCGGGACATTACACAGTAAAGAAATTCTTGCGTAGTCACTGGTGTCGGTTTTCACTGCTTAATGTTTTACAGCTGTGGTTACAGTTAAACTTTTCCGAGTTTTTGCACGCAGGTCTAACGTCTGGTTTATTTGGCAAATCTCACAATATTTGCACGAAATTCATGGTTTCTCTGCTTCATATTAAATATCACCCAAGGAGTGTTAATTTCTGTCATGTTGGTGTAACCCAGTCTCCTCGATATGCTTTTTCTGGCTGGTTTGCTGTGAAACACATATTTAAGATAATTTCCCAACGAGCTCAGTTCTCCAAACTAAACATAAAGGTGCAGCAGGTGGGAGCAGGACATCCTATGGAACAGATGGCTTTCTTCACACAAACACCTTGTTTAAAGCATCGGTTTTATTTCACGGGAATTAACTAAATCTAAAAACATCCTTTTAATTATCTTCTTTGGAAATTACAAAGCACAAATACAGAGCTTCCGTGATTTTTAAAATCATCATAATCACTATTACACATACTTTGTTTTTTTACTTAATTAGCTCCACATCACCTTCATTAGAAGTGGAATTTTTTTCCCAAAGATTTAAGAACTTATTTTTTTAATTTCACTTACATCTTAATGATCTTTTCAAAGCGAGCAGTGTTTTTCAAAAGAGAAGGAAAAAGACCCAACTATGTTTCAGACAAAAAGGGTGAAGGCAGAAGCAACAGCTTGTATGTACCTACAGCTCAAACAAAATCCAACCACAAACTATTTCATAATAACATTAATTACAAATAAGTCAAATGTCTATAACTCAACAAAAGTGCTACATATCAAATCATCACTGATCACTAAATAAGTGCATCCCCTTACTGTCTGAACAAGTGCATACAAGTCATATAAATGTTGACTGTGGTGATCATGTGTTGGTGTAGGGGTTCGAGTACAGCCGGAGTGGAAACCCTACCAGAAACTGCCTTGAAAAAGCCGTCGCTGCACTGGATGGAGCAAAGTACTGTACGTCAGCCAATCATATTTCACAGCGGTGAAGCAATTTAAACAGCATGTCATCATTTTACTAAATGTTTAATGCTTCAAAAATGACAGAGCCTTCCAATTTTAGGCTTCTCTGACACAATGATAAAAATAATTGCTGCTCTGGACGCTTTTTCCTCTGCAGGCCTCGCTCTCGCTTCAGGACTGGCGGCCACGGTGACGATCACTCACATGCTCAAGGCAGGCGATGGA
The DNA here is from genome assembly GCA_015108515.1 of Hemichromis elongatus. Lineage (NCBI taxonomy): Eukaryota > Metazoa > Chordata > Actinopteri > Cichliformes > Cichlidae > Hemichromis > Hemichromis elongatus. The sequence goes on from VUQR01019342.1 coordinate 44,833, forward strand.
GTCGTCAGCATGGATGACGTGTACGGAGGTGAGAAACCAATTTGCAACTTGGCCGAATGTGTAAAACAAACTCGGTGATCTATGAGACGTTTCCTTGTTTCCTAGATTACGTATTCGTGATGTGGTTTAGTGGTGTTAGCAGATTTTCTTTTTTCTTTTTAATTAATCTTTTTTTTTTTTTATTGCAAGGCACAAACCGCTACTTTCAAAGAATCGCAGTTGAATTCAGCCTGGATGTGTCTTTTGCCGACTGCACCAAACCCCATTTGCTCAAAGCTGCCTTGAAGCCAAATACTAAGGTATGTCAAAGGAAAGGTTACATTTCAAGATGTGTTGTTAGTTTGGTCGTGGGCGAACCAGCTGTCTGGTTTAACTAGTATGTTGCGCAATAGGGCTTGTCTTTTTTGCTGCTAACTGAAACGCTCATTGTGAATCAGCAGTTTGAGCTGTTGGATGAGTTTTAATTTTTTTTGTCTTCTGGAAGTCCCCCCTCCCCCTCCATGTTTGGTAAGACTTATACAGTGACATCATCTTTTTGCTCACATAGCTGGTGTGGATTGAAACACCCACCAACCCCATGATGAAGGTGGTGGACATAAAGGCCTGCTCCGACCTGGTCCACGAGCACAACAAGGACATAGTGGTGGTCGTGGACAACACCTTCATGTCGGCCTATTTCCAGGTGAGACTTGACCCCTGGTGCGTTTTGTGCGCCGTTGATTGTGTAACAACAGTTTGATAACTTCCCTGCAATCAAATTTCAGCTCATGCTGGAGTAATTCAGGAAATGATTAACTCTTGTTTCTCTTGTGCACCTTTAGCGCCCCTTGGCTTTGGGAGCTGATATCTGCATGTACTCGGCTACCAAATACATGAATGGTAGGTTCGATTTTGCTAACCTAACATTTGCATTAGAAATCGATGCAAACGTTTTGTGATCTTAGTCACATAATCTGTTGCGCGCTGAAATAGATTAATTACTTTAGTCCTAAAAATGTCTCCGAAAGTTCACGGTGAAATAAGATCTAAGACCTGGTCGTGGTGTAAGTGTGCAGTAAAGCATTGCTAATGCAAATGCAGTGATCACCAGTGAACTTGTCAAGGTGTTTGAATTTGATGCTCACGAAGTTCCAGTTTTGCCCCTCCACCACACAGATACAAAGACGCACAAACACAAACAAAAAAGAGCAACAAAGTCAACTCCAGTATAAACTCTGTGTGTTTTGGACTTCTCTTTATTGTTGTGTATTTTGTTTGGCAGGCCACAGCGATGTGGTGATGGGTCTCGTCTCCACGAACAGGGAAGATCTGTACGACCGACTGAAGTTCCTGCAAAATGGTGATTAAATACAAAGAGCGCATCAAGTGTGATTTTTGTGGAAATATACAATAAACCTCTTTCTGTCCCTCCATGGCGCACACTGTATTTGGAGGCTAAAGTTCGGACCACTTTAAATTCTCTTCAGCAGGAAAGTATTTGTTGATCTGGATTTTTGGGAGGCTTTGTTTGTAACCTCTTTGGATTTTCCTTTTCTTCATGTGATCCCGCCTCCACGTTAGCACTGGGTAGTGTGCCGTCTCCTTTTGACTGTTTCCTGTGTAACCGTGGATTGAAGACGCTTCACCTGAGGATGGAGCGGCACTTTAAGAATGCCCTGGCTGTTGCCAAGTTTCTGGAGGCCGATCCAAGGGTGGAGCGTGTCCTCTACCCAGGTAATTTACAGTAAACATTTTAAAACCACGAATACCATAGTCTTGTCGAAACATGCCCATTTCAGGCTTTACAAGGAAACTTGCTTTTCCTAGTGCTGGTTTAGCTTGAAGCGTTATGGAAGAGCCTCGCAGAAGGCTGCAAAACCCAAGTTGCACAGTTTGTTTGCACGTTGTCCTTTTAGGTCATTTGAGTTCACATTGCCTTCCCCAGTGAAACGCTATCTGTTTTTGTCATGCAGTTAAACTATAAAGATCTGACCTTTCCTGCTTTCATCTCTTTATGCTTTGACCATTTACTTTTTTATCTTAAAAAAAACAAACAAAACAACATTTGCAGGAGTTTTTCTTTAATCTTGTTTTCCCTGACACGACACCACTGAACCAAAGAACCATTGTTCTTTGGTTCAGTGGTGACATTGTAAACCATTGTCACCGACGGTCATTTGAGTTCACGTTGCTGAGCGGTGAATCGTCGCGCGCATATTTTTTTTGGTTTTCTAGTTCTGTTTCTGTTAAAAGTAGCCAACTGAACGTCTCATCCACAAAGTTTTTTTTATTCCTCCTCTGTGCTAATTTTTAACTAAGCAAACTGATTAATCAGCACTTTCCCTCCAACTTACTTTTGCTATTTACCCATGAACACCAAACAAGACTCTGACCTTTCCCTACTTTCATCTTGTGGTGTTGTGTTTGCCAATTATTTACAGCTTTTGCCTGTAAAATATAATTTAGCCACTTTTCTTATTTACAATGAGGCGTACATTTACAACTTTTTCTTTAAAATTATATTTGAAATTTTGAAATCTGTCTTCCCTCTTTTGATACAGGCCTGCCGTCTCACCCACAGTATGAAGTGATGAAGAGACAGTGTTCTGGGTGTCCAGGGATGATTACCTTCAACATTAAAGGGAAACTTGAGCATGCTACTGCCTTCCTCAGTAACCTCAAAGTAAATTGGCTGAAAGTTATTATTCTGGCCTGCTTGATTTTGCATTTAATAAGCACGTTACTTGGCTTTGTGAAAATTATGCGCTGTGAAAAACTAAATACACCCTTACTGTGTTTGTAGGAATTACAGAGAAATAGTTTAGTTGAGCTACTGTCTCTTCTGGCTTCCTGTTTGGACCTCAGACCCTATAATTTAACTTCTTATTTCTTGCCTTAGAGGTGTAGGCTTCTCTCTTACAACTTTGTCACAGCTTTCTGAGCTGCACCTAGAGGTAAACCTACTTCCTTATATAGAGAAAAGGGGGCGGGGTAATGTGCAGATAGGTTGCAAATCGTATGAAGATTTTGGTAGTGAACAATGAACATACGCACAGTGGTAAGAATAAAATAGGCCGTACGACTGTTTCATAAATCCAACGGCAATTTTGTGTACAAACTATTATTTTGCACAGGATAAATATGTTTCTGTGTAAATATTATAAAAAGAGGCCCAATATCTTTTAGACATGCAAGACCAAAGTGGAGCTGTCTGGCCATAATGCACAGCACCACATTTAGCAGAAAACAATAAAAATGGCACAACAGCTGTCGAGCACGGTGGTGCATCGGTGATGATTTGGTCTGAGCATCTTGCACTCACCAAGTCAGCCACAAACTCCTCTGTACACCAAAGTATTATGGAGTGTAATGTGAGGCCATGCAACAGGACAGTGATACCAAGCACAGCAGCAAATCCACAACAGAGCGGTTGACCAAAGAAAATAAACAAGCTGTCGTAATGGTCCAAAGTCCAGACCTCAAACCAACTGAAATACTGTGGCGGGACATTAACAGAGCTCAATGAATGCCTGCAAACATCAATGTGATGAAGCAACAGTGCAAAGGAGACATTTGGAAAACGATTACTTCAAGTTTTTGCTTCTAAAGGTGGTTCTATAACTACTGAATCATGGGGTGTACTTAGTTTTTCATAGGATTGCATAGAGTCTGTATCAGGATCAGATTCCCTCACTGACCACACAGACTCACACACAGACACGGTGACATTTTCAAATGTTGTTTTTCTACACGACACATTACAAATATTCCAAGTTGATAATATTTTACTATATTATTTAGCCATAATTAACACGTGACATTAATTTAAACTTCCTGGATTAAGCTGACAAATTCTTAACATTTTTTTTAAAACATTTGTTTCATGTTAATGTGAACAGATTTTATTGTAGTATTGGTTACAAGTGGAACATTACGAGGCAGCATGATCCAGGAAGAACAGATTGTGGATTTCACTGCGTGTATGAAAGGCCTACGTATGCTTGCTGTTAATGTCTGAAAATGGTCCAGACCACAAATAACAGCAAAGAGGACTGCTTTGCCTTGTTTCTGTTGTGGGTTACTAATTGTCTTGTTCATTTGTTGTAATTCCCTTGAAACTGTTGTGCTTGCGTGTACACATTACGTCCTGCACCACGCTTCACTTCATCTTCATGTCCTTTGTGGTCTTATTTCAGATGTTTGCGATTGCCGAAAGCCTCGGTGGATACGAAAGTTTAGCAGAACACCCGTAAGTGTCACGGTAGTGTTTGTATTATTGGTAGTGTCAAAAGTTCACTCTTCTGTAAATGGTTTACTGTGCACTATGCTGCAGTTTAACACAGAACACCACAAGGGGGCAGCAGAGACCAATAGATGAGCCCCATCAGACTCTATCAAACTAACTGCAACACTTTATTTCCATTATGAAGTCACTATCTGAGCTCTCCATCAGAATCTCAGCATGTTTTTCTGGACACAGCTCACATGTAATCCTTCTCTGTCAAACCATTCAGAGCGATTATGACCCACGCATCAGTGCCAGAAAATGAGAGGAATGTGCTGGGCATCAGCGACACCCTGATCCGGCTCTCCGTTGGCCTGGAAGACGAAGCCGACATCATCGAAGACGTGGAACAGGCCCTGGCTGCTGCTGTAAGTATCAGACACTTTTGTTTTCTTTCTGTTGTGGTGGCAGCAAGTTTGACTTGCTGAGAAGGTTAACTACCTGTTGGGCACTAACCAGTTTAAACATTTTCAGGGAGTTTATTAAGTTATGACTTGGAAAGAATAAGCTAGAGCAAAACAACACGCAAGTTTATTCAGATGTGTCTTCTGTCCTTTTTCTGATGCAATTTAATGTCTCCAAAACTTATATCCAGTCTATATCCAAATGTCAAAGTTTACATCCTCTGTTTCAGTTTTTTTTTCCTTTCCCTTTTTCTACCAAAAACCTTTTTCGGAGAACAAAAATTTCTTAAACCCCCCCCCCCCCCCCACACACTCCTGTGCTTTATCGTGTCCACAGTGGTTTCTCTGAGCTCTAACTAAGACTTTCTCCTGCAAAGGATATTTGCCGTTTCTCAGTATATACAATGGAAATGTTATTTTTAACTCGCGCGTTGGTTCAGCAGAAACATTGCTCTGTTCCCAGAATTCACTTTCAAGTTTATCACTCAGTTTCAGCCCGTCTCACCGCAGTGCAGTGCTGTGGTCCATCACTCTCAGACCTGGCAGGCTGTGTCCAGACATCTGCATCTTTATCACATCTCTTCCTCTGGCGGCTGGTGTCGACGTGTGACGTTTTAGTACACCTCTCTCCTTGCCTCTGGCCTGGCACTGTGGCTGAGAGTTTATTAAATGCGCTTTTCTCTGATTCATCGTGGTCCTCGTTGGCGTGGTTAGTTTAGAGATGTGAGCTCGGGTGTATTTTATCCATAGATGCAAAACAAAACGAAACGGCAACAGCTCATTCTGATTTACGTTCAACCAAATTGGCTGTGATTCTGTTGCATTTAAACTTCCGTCTCTAGCGTGCTGGTTCTGGATGATTCACCGCTAATTCCCATCTACCAACAACGCTGTCATCAGCAGTGCATTTGAATTTCCTAAAATCTTGTTACTACCTCGTTTAGTTGTGCCCTACATGGCACTCTGTATCTCCTGTCCTCAGCATTCAGATATTGCTGCTGCATCCTTCTGCTGCCCATCTGGAGAAAATGGATATTAAATGGAGACAAATATCTCTAATGACCGTCTGTGGTCCCAGGAAAAGGCACCTCTGATTGGTGAAACGTTTAATTGGATAGGATGGCAGGTCCGACGGGGGCAGAGGGATAAATTTCCAGTCGAGTTTTGTCATGAAGAAGTCGGCTTTGGACATCGGTTGGTCAATTAGTGACGTTGTTTATGATGATATTTCTGTGTTTGCATCAGTAATTTTTTTTTCTCTGTGGTTTGGACTATATATTGATCTGATTTAAACTTTGCTTTATGGCAATCATTTTGGAATCCTGTCTGTGGATTTTACAATTTAATTATTTATTTATTAAATCCTCTTTCTGTTTTCTGTTGTCTTTAATAGCATCCAAAGAAGTGAAATGTCTTCAGATGGCATCCTTGACGGTGGAGGAGTCAAATTCGGGATGGAAGACCCGAGTTACCAACATGTGGGACCTCAGCTCGGCGACATTCGCCTGTCAGGGAAGCTCGTTCTCGGGAGGGCTGATTTGTAGGCTGGTTTTACTCTGTTTTCATGTTTGTTCTGTGCTTTGCTTTAATTAGGATTTTTGAAAAGGCTTTAATCAGGCAAAGTCCTGCTCAGTTAAAAATGAAGCACGAGTTACTGCTGGAACAATGTCAAACAGACATTTCTCTAAATAACTATGAAACTGTGTCTTCAGACTGATTCCTAGTATCGATGTCCAGATTTTCAGCTTTTTTTTTTTTATGCACTTCCAACTCACAACATAAACCATCCACCTCAGGGCACTTTAGATGGCAAGGTAAGAACTTCACAAGATCATCTGCAAGCTGAAGCTCAGCTTCTACCTACTGACCAAAAGTTAGAAGTGATAATGGCTCTCACAGTTTTAAACAGAGATTTATTTTTTGCCATTCAGAACAATTGTTTTACTTAAGGAGGAACAAGAAGGTGAACAATAAATTTTGCATGCTGTTTTTGTTTGGCCAAACTTGATCTAAATAAACTGTCACAAAGAGAGGAGGCCGTGGGAGGGCTTGGTATGCACAAGAGAAAAACTTCCCAGCAGTGACTACAGTTGAGGTCTGTGTAGAAATGGCTGAATGCTGTTACAGGAACATCTCCGAGAATTATGCTTGATAAAGAGGTTTGTGTGCGTTTTAAACAAGAGCTTGAGACATATCACAGCTCTCTTTTGAGGTTTTATCTGTGCGACAGCACACACGCCAATTCTGCAATCCACTGTAATCCTACATCACAGCTCATCATTTACTGTAATCAAAAAAATCAATTAAAATCAGTCCAAGTACAAATCTGTGCTGGTCTCACTTCCTCTCAATCTGTACAAGCACAAGTCTCATTGTGAGTTCAGCATCAGCAGTGGAGCGGGGGTGTTTTAGCTGATGGAGCAAATGAAGTAGTTGGCATCCTAAAAACCAAACTATTAATGCAATTTCCAACTTAAGGTATCAATTCTTCTGCAGAACACTGATCATTACCCAAAAGTGCAGCCGTTAATTTTATGTCATTATTAAATGGGGAAAAAATGTATTGTATTCATCAGTATACAAAGATTACCGTATTTTTTGGACCATAAGGCGCATTAAGCGAAACAAAACATTCGGAAAAGTCAAACTTAACTCATTCTTTTTGCTTCCTCCACTTCTGTACTATTGATTCATTAATGTTGATTTCTCTCACAGCTGCTCTGTTCCCATGTTGTTGCTGTATATTAATGACTAACCTGGTATTGTGGATAGATTATCTCAGTTGTTCTCCTGACTGCTGTTTAGTTTTCTGTCTTCATTTGTTTGGAAGTGATAGCAGAGCTGTATGTTTTATTTTTTCAGAAATCTCTCAGAACATGGTATATTATGTTTATGTGGAAACTAGCGAGCTAACTTCCCGCTAACTTCTAACTCTGTTAAATTTAATCAAGTCTGTTTTCATGGATGCCAGCAACGCTGATCATTTTATTAAAGATGAAAGAATTTAGACAGTTTTGAACCCTCGGTGATGCTGCAGTGTTTGGTTGACTTTGGGACCTGAAGCCGATGGAGTTTTAGACCCAGATTACTCCACGAGGCTCCTGACTTGTTTAGCTGTAATGCTCTGATGATCCATCAAGCGGTGCAGCTTTGTAGTTTACTAAAGTTGTACTAAAACATTTTTTGACAGATTTTTGAGCCCCGTGTACCACATAAAATTGGTTCGAGGTCAGGAAGCAAAACCAGAATTCATACATAAGGCGCACTGTCGATTTTAAGTGCTCCTTATAGTCTAAAAAATACGGTAGTGTATGTGTGATTATGTCTTCCAACAAATTGATGCTTTTTCATGAACCTATAATTTATCCATTAAAAATACATGGGAGTGGGAAAGTGGTTTGTGGAAGCCACCATATTTGAATTCAGTTGGTGGGAAGGCCCTCTCCCTTCCAACTAACTGTGTTTTACATATGTGGCTAGAGAGTGGCCACAAGCACAAAAGGTGGAGGAGAAGAGGCTTTGTAGGCATCCCCCTGCCGTGGAGGGACATTTCACTTCCTGCCTGCACCTTCAGACTTAACGTATGAAGCATCGTACCTGTGTTTTATCGTCAGAGATTAAGTCCCCCTCACCAAAGAAACAAAAATGTGAAGGAAAGAGATGTTGCCACTGGCATCTTAATAAAATGTCATCCTCTTTCTCCTCACCTCATCTCCTGAACTGAAGTCAGGGCTCTAATATGTGAAAACCTGCATAAACATGCTTATTTACTGTCAGTATAGTCACACTTAATTATTACAAGCAGAAAATACACACGACTCTTTGTCTCTGGTTAGCTGACAAGAGCTGTCTAAAAATAGCTGGTTAACCTTATTCTAGCTAATGTTGCCAGCTAACACTTTTTCTCTGATAAACAGTTGATTATTCTAACATCATATGAGAGTTTATTCACTGTCAGAGCACAGTGTTTCACTAACAGCCGCTAACAGAGGCTAACAGCAGCAATAGTGGGCTTACTGACAGAAAAGGTCTAGCATATCATCAACAACTCACTTCAGCATTGCTGTCATTGTTCAGAGGTGAAGTAATTTACCTGTATTGGCCTTTTTCCATAAAGCTTTTCCAGACTAAATAAATGTGGACGCTTCTCACCTGTCATTGACAGCTGAGGTAAACAGTGGACTAACAGCATAACCTCTGGGGTCCATCTAGTTTCAGTCTAAAGTAGCAGAAACTTTAGGCCATTATGGGGTACAATGTATACGTTTAATGTTTTTGATCTTTTTTAACAAAAAATCATATTTGTCCTATAGAAGCCATTGTAACTACGATTATGAACTTTAATTGAGAGGGATAAGAAAGCAGAACTCAGTTGACTGTGATCTTGAGACATGTAGTGGTGACAACAAATTTTTTTTTTGAGTATGAAAATATTTCTACAGCCACTGAGTTACAGACCCTGCTGCCTTGTACAGACTCTGCCAAAGTAGTTTAAATTTGCTGAAATCTTTAACTTAACAATCATCAGACAGAACTCACAGAACCCGGCATGTCCCATTAGCTGTACCTGTGTGAATTCAGGGTTAAAATTGAAAACAGGCTTTGGATTAAAAGTAGAAGGTCTACTGAAGTGTTTGAAATTCAGCACTCTAGCCTTTCATTCGTGACTTTGCTTGGATCTGTCACTCAGTCAGTGGTTAAAATGGAAAACATAAGTACACATCTGTGGTTTTCAGCTTCATTTCACCTCATTTAGACAGAGTCTTATCACGTACACCTTAACCTTGAATAACAACCCTCGACCACTGTGGAAACATGTCATTTCTGTGTGTGGCTCTTGGTGTTTATTTGACAAATATGACTAATGGATTAGATTTCCTGCTAAATATAGCATGTGCTGCCATCATTTTAAACAAATCGGGCCTGAAAATGTGGACGCAATCTTCACTGTAAACACTGTAAAAACGACTGCTCTGGCCCTTCCATTGTGTGCTTTCAATCTGTTGCACCACTTTAGTTCACCGGAGGCTGTCTGCTTTTCATCATGTCTGATGAACATTACTTTCATGTACACAAATCTGAGAATAAAATACCTGAAGTTCAAATGTCAGTTTGCTCTGGTTTAAAATATCAACCCCAGTTCCCAGAAACTGACTAAAAATGGAGAGTAGTGATCTTCAGTATCCTCATCCTGGCAGTCAAAAGAGGTGTCAGAAACGTGCTACTGTTAGCCAGGAAACCATCCAAGACAAACCCTCCATATAATGGAAACTCTTAAACTTACACTTTGGAATTGTTACAAACAAGATGTGTTGTGACGAGTTTTAGAGGTGTTAGCACATCAAACTTATGATGGAAGAAGAAGCACTCCAGGACCACAAACCTTCACCAAGGCAGCTCACTCTCTGGGACGTATTTACGTTTTAAGGAGAATTATTATATTTTGTATATATTCAAGTTGTTTTCAAGCCAATTTTTAATGGACTGTTAACATGATACCGTTTTACATCCACACAAGATTTCATCAAATTCATTCTAAACCTTAAAGCTATTGTTTGTACAGACAGAAAGGATGACATGCATGCATGCAAACATTACAAAAGCATAGCATCTTTTGTGGTTTTAGAGTCCAATTGTTAGATTCTTCTTACTGTAGATCGTCTAACTCTGCATGAAAGGTAAATATAACCTGCCACCTCCTCAGCCCTACAGAAAGCCCCTTTGTTCAAATTTCACATTAACAAATTTGATATCTAGCATGCCTGAAAGAAGTCTGATGTGGTAAGTCAAAAATTATCTGGTTTCAAATTTAACTTTATTTAAATCGAAAGCAGAATTTAATTACATGTTAGCATATTCATTAAAATGTTTTTACAAATTGGTTTAAAGCAACCGAGTCACTGTCCTGTTCAGGCTGCTGCTGAGACAAAATACAGTAGTAACTTCAATCCAAACGTCCAGATGCCTTTTGACCTGTCTATCACCCTATTTATGTGTGTGTAATGATGATGAGGCTCACTTCGCATGCACTTAAAAAAACTTTCTAGACCACATGGCCAACCAGAATCCAGTCTTCACTCTGCTAGCTGTTTGGTCTCTGCCTGGTCTAACATTGAGACATACTGTAACTCCGAACTGAACCAGTTTGTTTGTATGATGCATGTACTGCGTCCGGCTGCCCATTTGAATTACTCTGTCTAAATGAGCTTGTTGGTAAAACCTGCTTTGTGGTTGATTAAAGCTCCATCTGTTTCTAGTTTAGCCAAGAGCCAAGAGAGCAATAACTGCAGTCAGCTCTGGCATTTTTCACACTGAGAAACTCTAAACAGTCTCACACAAGACAAATTCTAGGAAAGCAAAGCTGGGTAGGACACTGGAATCATTTCCACACAGTCGTCAGTACTGGAAACAAGAATGATTGTTTGCAGCGAGTTTGCATAAATTCTGGGAACGCTTAAATATCCACATTTAAAATGGCACAAACGAAGACTTTTCGTTTTGCCTTTGGTTACATTTATTTTTAGGTCTAATGCAACTAAAAGAATAAACTGAAGCAATATTGACAGTGTCTTTGAAAAGGATTAATTACATGTCTGAAGGGTTTGTTGTCACCGATTATTTCTCAGCCTCTATGTTAGGCAGGGAGAGATATAATTACTCCTGTATTGATTTTAAATAATGTCAATGACATTGCTGCTGTGGCAAAGCCAGAAGCTGCAGCAACTGCTGTTGCTGTTGTTGTATGTTATGCCAACAACGGAACTGCAGCCAAGGTCAGTGATCCAAAAAATATATAAATAAAAAGACAATAAAAAAAACAACAACAATGCAAATCAATCAACCAGCAGTATGGTCTGGTAGGTCTGTGAAAACAGAAATTATTCTGGCAATAAGCCAGCAGAATAGTGCTGATGCATGCATCATCTGGCTGAAACGTCTGTCTGTTGTTGTTCAGAGACTTAGTACATTTATACTCAGGCAATTTCAATTTCAAGGCCAGCAGCACTCAAATTAAAGTATATTGCCGTATTTTTTTTAAAGTAACTGATTTTCTTCTTCATTTTCAGTCATGCAGATTATAAAAACGAAATAGGAACAACCAAATTCAATTTTATTGATCATTTTATTAAACAGTAAATACATTTTGTTTCTGAGTTTTATTAATACACAAAGACACAAACTAACAAACATGTAAGCATAGCTGTTACACAAAGGCCAAAACCTTACCTGATAATTCATCTAAATACAGACAACTGTTCAACATGAACATGCAGGGATGTGGGCAGTACAAAAAACACATAAATAAATATTATACAAGCACTGTTTGTTCATCAAAAGTCATTATGTTTGCATGTGTTGAGATTGCATGCACAGTCTGATTCATTTTAACAGTAACGCCGGGTGGAATAAATGCAAAACATGCATCTTTAAAAAAGAAGAATTGAGAGCAAACATTTATAATTATTTTTGCATTTTCTCTAAACCACAAAGGTCAAATGTATAAATACATCACTAATATAATGTCGCTTAACAAATTGCCCCACAGTCAGACCTTTTTGGTAGCTGAACTTCTGGCATAATTCTGTCTGGATATTTGAAGACTCTTTTCTAAATAGGTAGAGTTATTTAAATCGGTTAATTTCCTTTCATCGATTTGGATTTAAGCACAGCGCAGATTTTTTTAATAGGTTGAGGTCAGGGTGAAGGCCATTCTTGATGCTTAATGTTAGCTTGCGTTATCCAATTTAAAACAAAGTTTAATTTGTTTATGGAGTCATTGTCCTGCTGGAACACAAGTCTATGAACATAATTATTTTCTCTTTGAAGTTGTGTAAAATAAATTTTTATCAGTATACATTTTGGTTTGTAGGAAATGTTTCACTTCGGCTTCTAGAGGTCTCCTCTCATTCCATTAATTGAAACAACCACTGGAATAAAACATGAAAGCAATTTAATTTTTTTCATTTGAACAAGGCTCTTCCATTTATGTCATAGCTGAAAGGCTGGACATAAAACTGGAGGGAAAATTGGGCCATCATTGAGCAGCGAGATGTGATGACCTTTATCAGTAAATGCAGTCATTTCCAGTAGGCATTAATAGCTCTGCATTCAGTTGCTCAAATGAAGAGTTACAGAAATAGAAATATATCATACATAAGCTACACGCAAGTCCACACTGTGGTTTCTTTTTCGTCTTTGCAACAACTGCCCAGCTTCTGTGTAAATCAAATGTAAATGTCAGCTTATCAGTTTGAAGAAGGTAGGAGGATGACCTCTCCAGTTAAAGGTTTTCTAACCTGTGGATGTGGGAGAGGAAATTATTCTACTCCCCAACAGTCAGGGGACTGTCAATTTTAGAAAACCGACCAAAAATTATAGCTTCCAAATATCATTGCATGGCATCATAAACAACTTTGCCAACTTTGCTTTGAACAGACAGGACCAAAGTGGAGATGTTTGGCCACAAGCACCTCATACCAGCTGTAAGCATTGGTGGTGGTGGAGGGCTGATGATTTGGGCTTGTTTTACAACCACGGGGCGTAAGCTTCTTGCCTTCTATGAAGGCCTTTGCAAAGGCAAAACTGAGTCATGCAGCAGGACAACAAGCAGCAAATCTACAAGAGAATGGATGAAAAAGAAACGAATCACAATGTTGCAAACCTCAGTCTGACTCTAATGCTGTCTGACCTTAAGAGGGACACTGATGCATAAACGAATGCCCATTAATGTCAATGAACTGAAGCAAAGCTTTGCACTTGACTGTATATGGTACTGAGGCGTTACCCGTCTAAGGTCAGTGCATGGGGTTGCAGGACTTGAGGCTAAAATCTGTACCAGCGTATCAGGACTTCTTGTCATCTACACGCCTGGCAATAGATCAAGCAGAAAATTGCCTCATTTTTTCATAATTACCCTCCATCTGCTGGTTATTGAGACTTATATGTTTTCACAAGGACCCATCATTACATTGATGTTTGTGTTGTCTCTCCAAAGAGATCCTGGTTAAGCAGGAGTACATTACATCACAGAATAGTTACTCCTATAACGTCGTTCCTGAGCAAGGAAATAAGTTGTCAGTGTTAACATGGAGGAGATGGCTGCACTGGTGGGCTGAGATGGAGGGAGTTGTTTTCCCCTCTCCTGACCTTGTCACGGGGAGGTATCCTATCAATTATTCACACTCAGCAGTGTGTTCTGTTGTTGAGTGAACAGAGCAGCTTTTTTTCTCTGGATCTGGTTCAATGTGATGTTTCATTTGTTTCCCAGAAGTCCTTGCTTGTACTGCTAGAAATTCATCATCTTGCAAAAAGAAAAAATAGCTTGAGTAAAGCACACCCGTCTCTCTCCTCAAAGATGAGTCCTACCTCACTTTTTTCCCCATCTGTATTTCTCTTGCCCGTCAGATTTATTCTCACCTAACTGCAGCTTAAAACGAGCCCCGTTCCTGATTTCTTATTTTCTTATTTTCTTGCTGTCACACTTACATATTTCAGATTGTTAAACAAATTTTGATATATTAGATAGTGTGAGATTATTATACTGTCATATGTTATATTATACCTCCAGTTAAAGGATTGTTAAATCGTGACACTGCTGTAGGCCACATTATACCTGTGCTTAAAGATTGTGTAGTCATTATGAAGTTTTAGGTTGCATTATACTCCTGAGTTAGTAGAAGGTGAATATCATTAGATTCATTAGATTGATTTGTGCTACATTACACTGCTGATTCATTAGGAATGAGTTACACTTTTTTGTGACATTTCATACTGTTGATCTATGCTGATTTATAAAGAGAATACTGTTTGCAGAATCATGGCCTTACTGATTTGAAAAGGAACGGAGTGACCTGCACAAGAGCTGCTCCCCTATCTTTTTTAAGAAACAGAGAAACCAGGAGACAGGAGCCAAGGTCATAACTCAGGCTCACAGAAAAATGTGGATGTTTAGGCTTTCATGACTAGGTGGGAGCTACTATATAAGCCTGAGTAACGCTCCACCATTTTGAGATTTGCTGTGACCCTCTTCATGCATCTCTCCCCATCCGGATGGTTAATGTTCAGAAGTGTTATATGGTATGAAATGGATTATATGGAATAAAATGGTTGTTGATTAAGCGTTTATACACTGAGTGTTGTCCTTCCTTCAGCCCAAATATCAAAAGAACAGTAGATTTTAACAATAGCTTTAAAAAAAGAGACAAAGCTGGATTGGAAGCACCAAATATCCTTTATTTAGTGAAGCAGATTCAACAAAGTAACTCATGGACAGCTTGAACGAATACTGTTGATTTTAGTACAGTTTTATTTATATAGCGCCAATTCACAACAACAGTTGCCTCAAGGCGTTTTATATTGTCAGATGCTAAAAAATGTCTTGTAATAGTTTTTTTAAGGTGAAGTAGTTCTTTCCACCTTGAACTTTAGCCCAAAATGTGTTCGTTGAAATGAAAAACGTTCTACAGAATCACCTCCAACAGCTGCTTTTGGTTCCAGCTACCAGCTTTGTATTTATATTTCATGGGGACAGAAAAGCTTTACACATCTCAATACCGTCCATAAAAACACGTTATTCCAGGTTTGCTTGGCTCAAACAGCAAAACTGACGGCAAAACAAATAACACTGACTGTATATTTTCTTAAAATCAGATTTGGCCAGGACATTTCTACCTCTCCCACATCTGATTTGTGGATGGATATCTGTAAAAAACACCAAAGGTCAAATAGGATTAGTTGACACAGATGTTTGCTCTCACTATGCTATATAC
This sequence comes from Hemichromis elongatus, assembly GCA_015108515.1. NCBI lineage: Eukaryota > Metazoa > Chordata > Actinopteri > Cichliformes > Cichlidae > Hemichromis > Hemichromis elongatus. The sequence continues at coordinate 60,270 of VUQR01019342.1, forward strand.
CTCATGTCCACCAGTTCAGGTGTTTTGGGTGACAGTCACATTGAAATGCAGAATCACTCACTCATCATCCCTCTCTGCTTGGCTGAGCCACAAGGATCAATGTACAAGATCAATACGAGGAGAGTTTGCTGCTTTCTCCAACGCTTGCCAAGAATACAGTCCTTCCTCTTATCAGTCTCCCATCTCTCTTTAATGTTTTGCCTCTTATTGTTGGACAATCGTGACTTTTTTTTCCAATTTGCTTTGTCCAGTACCCCATAAATGAGATAGTCTTTTAAGTCTTACATCCTTTAAGCTTATGAATTTTTCCTACTTTTTTAAGTTGCACCAAATGTTTTGGTTTCTGGGGCTGTGGCAATTTATCCTTTTCAAGTGGTCGCCAGATTGCAGGCAGTTGTGACGTGAACCCTAGCTTTCTTTGCCTTTGGGGTTTTCTTCCTGTTTAAAGGGAGTTCTTTCTTTCTACTCTCACCACGTGCGTCCCAGACGGGGATTTTCTGATTGTTGGCATTTTCTTTACCTTACAAACGATGCAATAACTGTGAACTGCTACTACATAAATAAAACTGAACTGAATTGAATGTAACAGAGCAAAATAAATAATGATGTTGTTTAATTATTCACTATGCAGAAAACTTCATGATTTACTTTTTAGTACTAATGTTATCAAAGAGCAGCTGTCAGATGCCTGTCAGAGCTATCAAAGCCACGTGTGGCTTCATTTCCATTTCTCTTGGTACGAAGGTTGTATACACGATGTTCCCGATCATGAAAGGATTTTTCTCTTGTACACTCAGGCACTCAAGGGGAACATTCACTCCTTTGGCGATGGTGTCGTGAAGAGGAAAAGGTTCGTGATGCTGAGCTTTAATGTACAAATAATAAAATCCCTAAAGAGGTGATTTGTAGCACTTCTGAGTTTCAGCAGAAACCCAGAGAAAGAGCTTGCCTGTTTTTTTTTTGCCACAAGCAAAGTAGTGGATATCTTCCTGAGGGAGCCCATTATAGCATCTGGAGCTGCAGATGAAAGGCTTGCAGGGGATGTGATCTCTGCGTGGGGGTTGTTACCTGCTGGTTACCTAAGATTTTGTCATTTATCTCTGTCTGTTTTACTATTTGATTTATTTGTCACAAAAGGTCTATGATAACAGTGTTTTATTATTGGAGCAATTAAAGATGTAAGTTCAGGCAGTTTAAGTCATAGAGTGTGCACTGAAAAATTCTTACATTGATTCGAAACAATCAACACTTGATGATGCCAAACAGGGTCAGGCGCTCTCTTAAATTTGAACTTAAAGGACTTTTCACTTATTATGTTGTGCTTCTTGGTGATGCGTCGATAAGTTAAGGACACAAAACAGATTTGGAGGGTTGTTTGTCACTAACTCATACAACATATGCATTGAAATCTCAAGCCTGACCTATGAGGCAGTCTCGGGGTTGATGGTAAAACCAATGTTTAGAAATCCTGATTTATCGGTGGCTATGCCAATATTATTGATAATATTGTCCGAATGATTTATGAGTCCAGGTCTAACCAAATCCTGAAAAATGCTCTCGAGACTTTTCTAAAAATCATTATAAAATCATTATAAAATAAAACTGATAAATACTAGCTGTGACTCATACTGAAATATACTGAATTTCATTATGAGCCACTGAGACTGTGGGATAGTCCACGGCCACAACCGTGCTTAGCTGACTCTGTGGATTCTTTTAAAAAGAAGTTAAAACATTTTTGTTTAATTTTTATTGATTTATTTATTTTAACTAAATATATTTTAGTTTTTTATGTCTTATTGTGTCTTTTTAATAGGCTGTCGTGGCACTTGATCTTCTTATTTATTTCACTCTTTTTTGTGAGTGTGTGTGTGAGTACAGCACTTTGTGAAAAGCGCATAAAAAATAAACTTTGCTTAATTGCTTTACTTTACTTACACTTGCACCAGTTGCATTGCTCGGGTCCTGCGTGTGCTCTGCGCTGGATTTTTTCCCTCCTGATTCTCAGATACTGTTCACTTGCTGTCGGTAGTTTTTTTTTTTTTAGTCCTGCCCCTTCTTCTCCTGCTATCCACTTGTCCAGTTTCCTCCAATTTTATAAGCAATTTGTCAGTTTTCTAAGCCAAGTTCTTGGCCGATGGCACTCTGGGAATCACTTTGTTGGAGTAAAAATATTGCTTTATGCCTGTCAAAATGTCTTATATTTGGCATGTTTCATAGATTTTGTTTAAAAAAAATTGAACCATATTATATGTTTTTGTGACATCTTCTTGTCTTGTCCATGTTTTCATTTACACAGTATATACAGCATTGATACATAAGCATGAGTCTGTACAGTTGTCAGGTTTCTCAAACTTTAGCACCACACAAGTTAGAAAACGTGAGAACCTCACAGACTGAATATGGACTGAGAGCCAAATTTGCATTGCAGCACAGGATGACACGCATTTTTTTAATTACCTGCAGATTCTGCGGTCTTCTATCCTCATCCGCATTAACAGCGGTTTGGTGGTCAGTATCGTGCTGCTGAAGACTTTCATTATATGAAAAATGTCATATTGGATGGTAAAACTTAAAAACAGGCACCTGGTAAACTTCTAGATGTTAACAGATGGATAATAATACATTAATTAACACAGGAATGCGTATGCTAATCCAGTTGTTTTTTTGTGATATTATTATTTATAAACAGCAGCGTCACGTGTGCCAGGACTTTTGGAAAAACCATTAATAAACATGCTAATACTGCAACTCAGTGTTCCTGGAAAAACCTTGGATAAATATGGTAAATGCAGTAAAGTGGGTCTATAAAGAGTTCTAAAGGCCAGGGGATGGCGTTTTGAGTAAGACCAACATGTTAATCATAGGCTCTGGCCTTCAGTCACCCCACAAGAGAACAAGTGGAAAATTCAAAGCACTTAATGGGGGAATAATGTTTGAAATAATGGCTTTCCTCTCTGCAGTGGAGTGCACCAAAGAGCAATATACATATTTATGGAGACTTTTATTGTATCTTAGTACCCATTCTTAACCCCTGTGTACTATACCATATTTAAATCTGCAGATGCAAACTTGTATTTCAGTTCACTTGATAGTTTAGTTTCTTAGTGTTGCACTGATGTCAGTATGCTTTTCTATCTACTGAGGCAGACTGTCAGCACACAGGACAGTTAAAGATTGATTTTTTTCTGCTTCATGATTTTAAAAGCGTGTGTGTATTAGATTTTCAGGCGAGGCCAAAGCCCACATTGACATTCAAGCCTTCAGGATAAAAAAGGGCAGGTCTAACAGCATCGTTCGTTTGTGACATTTCGCTGATGTGGTCTTTTCTGCAAACACTGAACAGACTTTTTTGAAATTTATCAGGAGCCACAGACCTCTCTCACAGCAGGCATGTTGTCTTGTCACAGCAGATGAAGCACATATGAGAAAAATGACATTAATTGCTGTCATTGTTAATGTTTAAAGGAACACCTGCGATTCTTCTGCCGTGACAAGTCGAGATGACTGCTTTGAAATTTCTGGTGCAGTAGACAGCGATTAAATCACGCTGTACTGAATATTGAAGATGACAGTAAATGCCACACTTATACAAACAGGTACAAACCTATTTCCAGAACAGTTGAGACCCCATACGAAATGTAATGATTTGAAAACCTAGAGACGAAACAATGAATATTTAAATTCGAAAAACACTTTATTCATCTCCAAGAGGGCGTCACATGAAACACAGAACACCAAATAAACATAAACATCAAAATAAATAATTACGTAAACTAACAGCAAATGTTAATAGAAATGCGATCTAAAACAACCAGTCATAGTTCAGGAACAGAGAGCTGTTTAGTTATAAAAGAACTGACTTGAGAGGGATGTTGTTACAGATCACCCCTGAGACTCGACTCCACCCACTCAACCCTATCTGCACTGTCTTCTTCAATCCTCTTGTGCATTGTCTGTTGCTTTGGTTAACCCCCGGTATTTAAACTTATCTAGCTTCAACACGCCTACTCTTTACAGCTGCTACACCTGTAACTCTCTCATTCACACATGTATTCCCTGTCGCTTTTTACTGACTTCCCGTTTAGTCGAGTGAGTTGATTTTCTTCACTGGTGATTTTCAAAATGAGTTGCAGTTTAACACAAAATCTGACATTTGCATTCAAAGAGACGATCTGCTTTGGTACTGCAATTAAACATGTGTTTGCAGATGAGTGCTGTACAAGATAACACCAGGCACAAACCAGCTGTCGCACACTCAATCCTGTCACACTTCCACCGGCTGATGAGCGGCGTTGCAGATTTATTGTGACCTCACGTCCTCCAAACTCTCCTTTGATGGGTTATTGGTCCATAAAAATGTGCCTATATAAACGAAAGACATCAACATGATTTATGTACAAGAGAGTAGAAATGTTTGATGTTGGAGTGGGCAAGGGTCAAAAACCAAAAAGATCAAAGAGAATAAAACTGAATCAAACCTCAAAGTAATTCGAGACATACTAGAAAAAATAAATAAAAAGAAGGAAGAAAAAAAAGGCTTTGACAAAATGTGGAGACACCTTCCAGCCTCAAACATTTGATTAAACAGTACAAGTGCAAAATAATGAAACTCATGGAAATAAAAGAGTTAATAGCGTGAATGAAAAACCTATAATGGAAGAGAAATTATTAATTTGCCAACTGCGTTTTGCAGTGGAACAGCTGGAGGTGAGTAATGTGTCACTGTGGGTGTTAATACTAAAGCAAATACTGCCAAACTCATAGGTTTTTAGCAAAATAAGAAGAAACTAAATTGCAGCTTCTTGTGACTTAATCATTTATGGTCATTTTTAAGTTTGATGAACACAGAAAACATGTTTCCAATTATCTACACAATAATTTGCATAAAAATGAACATATAGTACAGCAATAAAGTCTTGTCATTGGTTGGCAGTGGAAAATAGTGCAAAAAAGTAATGAAAAGAATGTTGATATGAAGCTGTTGTCCAGGTAGTTCTACTGAGAAACTTTCCTTTTTACAGCTTGAGACTCAAATCTTAAATCTCATCTTCAAGCACAGAGCTGAAGAAAGAAAGGAGATGTGACGAGTCTGAGTCAGGAACGTAAAGTCGAGCACTTTACAGCTGCAGTGCTGTTCAGTCTGATGCCTGAGAACACGGGTGCTTAACTCCTTCCCCCTGAAAGCATGCTAGAAGTGACCCTTTTCTGAACTGAGTGGTTTCTGTCACATTTCAGGTCTGCTTAAAGTGACTGGGTTTGAATCAGAAGTCAGTAAAGGTGGTCTCTCCCTTGTACATCTAACCTTGAAAAGCCTGGAAAGTATTCTAATGGTCATCAAAACATCTTTATTATATATACATAGGTGTCAAAAGTCATTATTAAGGGTGCAGGAGAGGTTGTCATTACAAGGTAAAGAGTTAAAAAGAGTTAGAAACCACGACATGTTTTAGTCACAAAGATCATAGAAGCCATCACTTGGCATCATCTGGGTTAGCGTCGGGTGTTTTTCTGCTGCTATCCTGTGTCCGCCTTGTGGGCGGAGCCTTAGTTTCTCACCTACCATTCATTGATAACTCATTGATGGTAACCAGGGCTTATGTCTATGCTCTGTACTTACCTTGAGTTCCTTGTGCTTTCAGTTTTAGTCAGGACACAGTTGCAGCTCAAGACTCTGGACGTTGGTCACTTTGGCAAAATTCACCGCATCCACTCCACAACCTAAGCTTCTCACTACTCTCACCTGCCTGTCCTCCTGCCTGCCATCACTCTTGTATTCCTGGAAACATAAGAACGAGACCTCAATCGTTCACACCCTCCTGAGAGCCCTACGCTCTTCTCCTGCAAGTAAGCCCACACTTATCGTCCAGTCTGACTCCCCCTCTGTTTCCGTGCCTTCGTGTGAGAGGCTTCCACTATGTTCCCAGGTCTTGTCATCTTGCATCTCTGTTTGTTAATAACTTATCACTGTTCCACTTGTGTCTGCTTTTGGGTCCACTCCCACATACTGGCCCTTCGGCTCACTTTGACATCAGTAGAAACTAAACTCTTCTACAGCTTGCATCTTGACCTTTAAATTGACTGTTATTATACAGCTGTAGAGTTTTGTGGCTATTTTGGTTCATTGGTCCTGATACAGACATTAGATTTGACTCCCATGACAACTCTCTGTCTTTCTCTCTCTCCCTCCCTGTCTCTGACAAACACACACATACATGCAGACACACTGCTGTTGTGGCTGATAATGACTTTAATGGTTGGACGGATGTAATTTCTGGTTGTTATTTAGTAAAAGCTCCATATCATGGTTTGATGAACTTACTCAAAATACAAGCAAAAATTGCTAAGTGAGTATGAAAGCCGATATTTTGTCATATCGTCGGTGTCTACATACAAAGCAGGGCAGTTTGGATTATGAAGACTTGCGTGGAAAATGTTTTATGTGATCTCTTTTCCACATTAACCTTGTGACGCTTAAGATTTTGATTAATTTCTATACTGCAAGGAGCTCTTTGCTCTGTGGGCGTAATGTTGAAAAAGAGCTGTTTTACAAAGATGGAAGACACAGACCATTAATGCTGAATTTGCATTCTTCATAGTCTTTGACAGCACCAATTTACTGCCTGTGACAGTGCTACTTAGACTCCTAGACCATGCAGAAGTGGAGCAGAGAGGAGAGCTTATTACAGCTTTTTCCATTACACTATATGGGGTAGATAAATTACCAGCATGTTCTGCTTTTCGATTTACTTTGTTAGGGGACAAAATAAAAAAATTTTGTGCCGTAGATCATACAACACAGGGTGCATTAGGCCAGCATTCTAACGCTTCAGAGTCCAAATATCCACCAAATGAGATCTGTATTTGGCTCTTAAGCCACTTGGTCTCCTTTTAGTTTCCACTTTTGGAGATAAAATAATTTTCATTGGCAATGTTAAAATTGCAGGTGCATTTTATATATTATATAGTGTGTGAAAGATGGACAGAACTACTCTAAAACATTTCATTAAAGGAAATCTAAAGGAAATTTATCAGTGGTGGTCAGCTGCTCACAATCTCATTCCATCCTTAAAGTCCTTCATGTGACTCACTCCTCTGCTCCCCTCCTTCCTCTCCTCCAGAGTTTCCGTGCATGCTAATCGCCTGGGGGGCAAAAGACTTTCCTAGTCTATCTGCGGAGCAGCTCTAAGACAGCAATCTGCTGCTGAATAAACTCTCCCTCTGTGTGGAGAGTGCAGAGGTTGGATAGTAACCCCCATGACTTACTCAAACCTGAACCTAGCTCTCTGCTCTCACTCTGACCTCCACAGGGTCCAACTTCAGCCCAACAACCTGATTAATCTATTCAGCCGGTGTATGTTCTTCTTGTTGGTACCACAGCTTAGAGAATCCCGCCAGCAACCACAAACTGAACTCTGTAGCAGCTTTGTGCAGAGAAAAGATGCTGGTCTCCACAGGAAACAAAGTCTGGCCACTTCCCATAGAGAAGATTGCCGTTCAGTTTGTTGTTGAGTAGGAGCCCCTTAGAGGACGTGAGTCTCAACCCCCTCGAGAAGACTGGCTGAAAAGAGGGCCTTTTGTGGGAAATCTAGCACCGTCTCTTTAGTTTTTAATATATTCAGCTGCAGATGGTTCCTCCCACACCACTGCACAAAGTTACTTACCACTTTCCTGTATTCCTCCTCCTTATTTCCCGTGATGCATGCAGCTATGGCTGATTCATCTGGATATTTCTTTCAATATGATTGAACTTGGAACTGTAATGGAAGTCAGAAGAGGGCTGGGGACTACTCGAGCATTTTATCATTAAACATTTTGGTTTGCAAAACCTGACATGAGGACTAAGGGCATGTTCTGCTAGAGGAAAAAGGCTCATCATACTATTTACATAAATTAGCACCATCATTTACAAAATGAACACTATTTTGTATTAAATGAGACTTGAAATTAGCAAATAAAATCATAAAGTCATTAGGAAATTCATTATTGAGGTCATAGACCAAGTGAGCTTTCTCATGGATCTCTATAAAATTTAACATGGGCTACAGAAAACAATGCATTTCAAGACGCTTCGCCTATTCTATCTGCAGTACAATGAGGAGGAATTTGCCTCCTTCCTGATTTTTTTCCCCATATTTGTCACGCTTAGATGTTTCAGATCATTAGACAAATGCTATTTCAAAAACAGAGATCATTAGAATGAACATGAATTATTGATGAACAGAATTTCGATGGAGGTTTTTGACAGTTAGATCCGTCTCAGTGAAACGAAACCTCAGCTGTGAAAGGGATTAGAGCAGTGAACAACTGAAATGCTGGGAGGCACTAGCCCCTCCTGGCATAATAATGCCAGGAGGGGCATAATCCGGCATAATCCGGTCTTTAAGTGATGATTCCTGCTGACATTTTAACTTTAAACGAAGGATTTTAAAAGTATTTGGTGTGGGTTAAAGCAGTAAACCAGTAGGCTATTTATTTTAAAGCTCAGTTTTTAAAACCTTATAATGTAACTACAGCACAGCCAATGCAGCAGTATATTAATGACTAACCTGTTATTGTGGATGGATTATCTTAGTTGTTCTCCTGACTGGAATCCTGCCATGCGATTGCATTTAATTTAGGCCAGTATCGGACCGATACCGATACGTATGCTATCTTGCATCTCAGGCACCCCAAGGTATGGAGGCCTATCTCCCCCCACCACTCCCCCTGCCAGACCTCAGACGTCGATGCATTGGTGGCTCCCGGTGTCCGGGGCTGGACGCTCAGGTATGCACTGGCTCACTCCCGGTGGCTGCTTGTCGGGGTCTGGCACCTGTGGCTCAGTCGGGCCCCTTCGTGGGGTCGAGTGCCCTCGGCCTCTGGGCAATAAAAAATGTCAGTTAAATATATCATACACTCAAAAAAATAACTCTTTGAATGAACATTAAAAAATCATGGAAAGAATTTCCACAAAATTAAATTGCTTTTTTTAAGCATTATGCAATTCTGTTATTCTAACTTCATGTATTTGAGTTGGACCAACTTAATTAATTAATAGTGAATCAAGTTATTTACTGCACTTGATTCAAACTTAATTTAAATGAGTTGATCCAACCCATGCAAATTACGTTAGTCCAACAAAAATACTTATTGGTAATTTATAACAATTTCCACTGCATCCATCCTCTCATCTTTAGGTTTGCAGGGATTGCAGAGGTGAGGTACACCGTGTACAGGTCGCCAAACTGGCTAACACAACAACCATTTGCATTAACATTCAAAATTGTGGGTAATTTAGAAACGCCAATGAACCTAACCTTAAACACACATGACTTTTAACTGTGGAAGGAAACCAGAACTTGGCCAGATTGTGGAGTTGAACCTAGGACCTTCGTGCTGTGAGGCAACAGCGATAACCACCATGTACATAGGCTATCGTGACGATGTTGTTTAGTACATTGCTCTTTTTTTTGCTTTCTTTTTCTCTCGCGCGCTCTCTCTCTCTCTCTTAACAGGTGATATATATCTGTATATGTATCCCCCCCCCTTTGTTTTTTTTTCTATTTTCTTTCGTGCCCCCTTTTCACCCTTTCTCTTCCCCACTGTTTTTCTTTCCCTCACTCCAGCTGCTAGGTAACAGTACGTCGCCGTCCTCCGGACGTGGGCGGACCTTAGAGCTAGAATTCCTTATACGGCCATTTGACGTCCTCCGGATGACGTCACGTTAGAAACGTATAAATACCCAAGTTAACGGTTACTAGGGATCAGAAGCTCTAACGTTTCAACGGAACAGTTTACAGCAGTTAAGCACAGGTAGAGCAAGTCAAAAAATCAACATGAAAATTGACATCATCAAAGAAATAGAAGACCTGGTGAAAAATATAGAGTCGCCGTCCACTCTGGAGGACCTGTTCCAAGAACTTCTGGGGCAAGCACCCAGCCCTCCTCCAAGAGATGGAATGGTTACCTTCCAGTCTGGAGGATCTGGTCCAGGAAACCGTGGGGTAAGCACCCAACCTTCTTCAAGGGGTGGAAGGGTTGCCTTCCAGTCTGGGGGAGCCCCTAACCCCCCCACAAGTCTTCCCGTTCCAGCTGGACCATCCGCCCCCCTTCAGCCAGCAGCAATAAATCAGACTGGAGGATTTGTCCTGGGATCAGCTCCATCTGGAGCTCCGTTGATGTTTGTTTCCATCATCCCGATGGAAAATTACCACCTCGTTCCGCCAGGGAATAATCTAATGTATCAGGTCCCTGTAAATGTGGCCCCCAAAGCACTACCAGGCAGTGTTTTTCCTGCTCCTCCACCTACCAGCTCCACACCAAAGAAAAGAAAGCGGGGATCCCATGAGGATGATGACCGGCTTTATATTAAGAAGCCACCAAATGCCTTCATGCTCTATCTAAAAGAGCAGAGGCCAAAAGTGGTGGCTGAACTCAACATCAGTGAGAGTGCAGCTGTAAATGCAATCGTGGGAGGGAGATGGAAGTCGCTTTCAAGAGCTGAGCAGGCGAAATATTATTATCAGGCGGAGGCAGAACGAGGCCGTCACAGAGAGGAGCATCCAGAGTGGACATCTAAAGAAAATTATGGCAAGAAGAGGAAGAGGAGCAGAAAGCATTAATCCTTACCTGAAAAAAACTAATCGGATTACAGTAACGTTACTTTTAACACATTACTTTTAATGTGTTATTGTCCTCCACTTTTCAAGAAACCCAAAATATCCCCGTCTGGTCGAGGCAGATGGACGCCCCTCCCTGAGTCTGGTTCTTCTGGAGGTTTCTTTGTGTTTAAATGGAGATTTTCCTCCCCACTGTTGCCATTGGGATCGCTCATAGGGGATCACCTGATTGTTGGGGTTTTCTCTTTAGTATTGCAGGGCCTTTATCCTGCAATATTAAGCAACATTAAAGGTGGCGCTATATAAATAAAAATGTGTTGGACAGGATTAAACTGTGTTTCTGCCATTTATTTGTCTTTAGTAAAGAAATTACAAATAAAAAAAAAGTTTAAAAATATTTCATCATAGGATAAAGATGATATCTGATTGTACCAACTTGTGGCAACCTTTCCATTACAGTGGACAAGTGCAGCTTAATCATGCCATCTAATCAGTCTCAATAGCACAAAGGTGGGTTTTTGAAACTGCATTTGATCACATAAAGCCTTACAGACTGTGGTCTACATGTTGTAGCTGTTTCATGGCACCAGGGGGCAGTGTCAAAAGCAACCAGTTTGTGGAGTACTGTTTCTTGTGCTGTAGTTGGTCCTTCAGCATACTGCAGAAAAATAAGCAAAGCTAACGTAACAATACAAAGAGCTAAAATGAACTGAGAGTTAAAAACAATGAAATGTGTTTCTTGCAGCCACTTCTTGTGCTTTTGTATATATATATTTTTTAAGTCTTTTTTAAAAAAAAAATACATGCACAGGAAGGCTCTTTGTACACAAAAACATACACAAAGAGAGACAAACACAAAATTGGGTTTGTCCTTTTCTTCCTTATTACCTGTAAGTTCTGTGTATGTTGGTGCTGATAGTTTAAATGCTCTGCAACTTAAGAAAACACTAACAAGTAGCAATATGCAAATATATTGAAACTTGAATAGAACACAATGAAAGTAGAGAAAAGCAAAATCTCACAGAGCATAGTGAAAGTTTTTATGCAGAGACATTACTGTGACGGACCAGTTGTGGAAGTGGCAGAAACCAAAACATGTGAAGGGTCGCTCTGAGACGCATTTAAAAGACTTGGAGAATTCCAGGGCCCACATGCCCTGTGCGCACATTTGCGCTAACTATCTGGACATACAAACAGGTGGGCTAAGTGGCCACCCAAACATCAAACTTTCCTCTTTTGGCTTGAGACTTTTGAGCAGGGACATCAATCTAAGCATCCCCTGGAGATGCTGGGAAACTTTTAGCATACTCTCATCCAGACTTAAAGCCAAGGAAAACTCAGCCTCATCAGCAGAACAGCAGATGTCACTTCTCATTAACTAGAAACAGCTCTGTTGCTGGATGGGCACCGAAGCTCTCATTTCTATTTGTTCCTTTTGGGTTCCCTTTGGAAACAGAAGCTGTGATCCCACAACACTCAGACGCACAGCTGGAAAAACATAGATGGGACTCCGGGAAGCGGCTCGCTTCCTTACTGCACCTTGTTCAGGCCTCACTGACTAAAAGCAATGTTTGGCATTGGGGAAGAACGCTGCTTTACCACAGAGGTTTTAGTTTGAGCCCAGTAAAGAGTTGGGGTTCAATCTGGAAGGATTTGTAGACTAAACCAGTAAAATACGATAGAATGCTAAAGTTTGGTCAACCTTGTTAATAGTCATTATTTCCCTGTATAAATTGTTGGTTATTACAATACAAAATGTCAGTTAAATATATCATATAGGAGACACACACAGTGATATTTGAGAAGTGAAATGAAGTTTATTGGATTTATAGAAAGTGTGCAATAATTGTTTAAACAAAATCAGGTAGGTGCATAAATTTGGGCACCACAAAAAAAGAAATGAAATCAATATTTAGTAGATCTGCCTTTTGCAGAAATTACAGCCTCTAAATGCTTCCTGTAGGTTCCAATGAGAGTCTGGATTGTGGTTGAAGGTATTTTGGACCATTCCTCTTTACAAAACATCTCTAGTTCATTCAAGTTTGATGGCTTCCGAGCGTGGACAGCTCTCTTTTACTTACACCACAGATTTTCAATAATATTCAGGTCTGGGGATATAAAAATATTCTCAAACCTATAGAAGACCTAGAGGAACAGATCTGTGACCAGATTATAAATGGACACGTAGAATCCAGGGGCAGTGGACCGAGGATGGCTGCAGCCCAGCATCTTCACTGA
>VUQR01019343.1:0-19918 GCA_015108515.1 Hemichromis elongatus
TATGCACATATTACAGTGGCCTAGACATTTGACAAGTTTTCTCACTTCAAAGGTTGTGAACTGAACACTGGTCTTCTCTGTGTTTTGGTTTTTTAAATATACATAGTAACTCAAATTTAATCTAGGATTTTGACTTTTAAAAGTGTATAAAATATTATGTTCGTCCTTAACATTGTGAATGTGTGTGGCCAACCAGTGCTTTAACCCAGGTGTCGTTGGTCCACTTCTGCATACTTCTTGCGTTATTCTGTAAGGTTCTGACTCAAGACCCCGGGACACTAGACAGAGCAGAATTAGATCTTCGGTTCTCTTGTATCGCTGATCTGGTGGAGAAGAACCAGAGCCCGCAAAGGTTCTGTCCTTACTGTGAGGTGAGACTTCCATATGGACATGTGGGTAATTTGTTTTACATGCCATACCTAATATTGTATGTAGTTTATTTTCTAATTATCAGTCTTGTAACTGCCTTCACATTGGAAAAGGTCACACACCTGTGTTAAGACTACAGATATCAGAACTGCCATGTAATATATGCAGGGATGAAGGAGGGATTTGGCAGGTGGGGGAACCCTAAGATCTGGTGTTGCAGTGCAGTGAGAATAAAAGCATCACTTGGTAAATAAGTCACGTAATGACTTGATTTTTGAGATCTGATTATTTTTCTGATTATTTTTCTTTGTCTACAGGCTATGACATGTGCTGCTACTCTAGTATTCACTGTTCTCTGTGAATTTAGCCTAAAGAATTAAACAAGATATATTAGCACATGCTTTATCACCTATAGGAATGATTTCCAAATTCAGACAGCATGAAGCTAGTATAAAAGGTAGACTTCAGTGAATCTAATCATCAGCATCATCACCATCTACTCTTTATGTGTCCTTACAACACCATAGATTGATGTAAACTTCAACACAGTATTGAAGCTATCCAGTTTAGAAAGTCTAAACAGACTAGTAGTAGTATTAGTATACTTTAGTTTTGTTGCCTCTTTTCATCTCTTTTATTAACAAATGTCACCACAGCAGGTGACATTTGACCACATGTTTGATTTTTGTGCCAGATGCCCTTTCTGATAGAATCAGAAATGGCTTTGTGTGTCCTCCTGGGATCATCTGTAACCCACAGCTCTATGGAGCCACTCAGCAACACATCATGTATGGAGCCAATATCTGATTAAAAACTGTAAAATAAAAGGAAAATGTAAATTAGGTAAACATTACCTAGCAGACTTTTTTTTTTTGACATACTACAAATAAACAACTTGTGTGTTTGGTGATGTTTTCAGTTCTCAGCCACTTAAAAAACGTTTCTCAGTTTGTTACTCAGTTACTGAGTGACTCAGGAGTTGCTCACTCCTCTTCTGTCACATTAGCTAGATGCTAAATCGACCACAAACACAAATTTATTTACATCCGCACCATGAACACGGTACAGGAATAAGAAGAAAATATGATATGTTAAAGGTGTAAGCAGTCAATCGGATGTCATTATTTTCTTATTACTGAACAAATATTTCCATGCAATCACTGAAAGAAATGCCAGCCTGCATCACACAAAAAAGTAACTAATTTGCTAGTAATGGGCAGTAACCTGCGTATCGGGTTTAATTACTCAGTGACCAAATGTGCCAGAACGCCTTCCAGAATATTCCAGCCCACTATAATATATAAGAAGCAGAAAGAAAGAAAAAAACATGCCTCAAATATTACCTTTATTATTTGCTTTGCTCTAAATGACACCATAATTTATAAATCAAACATCATGGTGTGTATTGAACAAGACTTACTAGTCAGTGAATCCATGACCTCATCAGGATCCAGAAACCAGAGGAGTGGCCTTATGTGGGTCATTAGAAAGAATGAAGGTTTAAAGCTCTGTCCATTTTTTTGTAAGATCTATACATAAAGTTGCATTACTTCTTTCTAATATTTTGATGCCCTTCTTTTTGTCTTCTTCACAGCTCTTTCAGCCGGACTACACTAAACACTGCAAGCTGTGTGAAGTGTGCATTAAAGACTATGACCATCACTGCCTTTTCCTCAACCGGTGCATTGGCCGGGGTAACCACCGCCTGTTCCTGATCTTCATCCTCTCCATGGTGGCTGCTCACCTTCTTTTTGTTGCCACAGGAATTAGTTACCTGTACAGCAAGATGCCTGGAGGCAGCCACAGCTTCTCGTTGTGGCTCACATTGTTAGGAGAGGAGTTCTGGGTTGTTGTCATGATGATCATGAATGGACTGACACTCCTCTGGGAGGTGTGGCTTCTGACTGAGCAGTTTGATGCTGTCGCCACTGGAACAACTACCTACTTTAGACAATGCGAAAGCGCCGCACGACAGCGGTCACTAGCACAGCGCTGGGTGATAGTGCTGTCTTTTCTGCTGGAGGGTCGGAGACGGGTGGGGAACAGACAAGCCAGAGAGGACAAAACTGCCATAGACATTTAAAACTGACCTTTGTGCAGCTTATTTGAAAACATTTCCAGTATTACTCAAGTACAAATATTCACTCCTAGTTCCTCTGTGTTAGGTTGTTTGTGATAATGTCCTTTTTAAGGTTCCATAACTTTAATGCCATATCTTGTACTTGATTTTAGTATATCTAATCTATTTTGGTATTAAATAGGATATAGAGTAGATTTGCCAGGAGAATAGTTCACAAAGTGACTTGCAGGGTCTCTACCAGAAATGTAGACATTCGCCTAGTTTTTAGAAACCTCACTGAATACTCCTACTTTAAGAAACAGTGTTTTTATTTTCTCATTGTTTTATATTATTGTGTAAAGTGCTCAATATTTCTGATACTGTGTTTTAGCAGCGAGAGTCTACATGAAAGCCTGTGTTTATACTTGTTTTTATATCCCAGTAATCATTTTTAAATGTCATTCTTTATTGTTGCTCTAAATAAATGTTTGTTACAGTGTACTGTAGAACATACAACCGATCAAAGTTTACTGTGTTTTCATAAAATTAGCAAGTCCAGTGATTAGCTGGAGATAATGGTTAACAGCAGACAACCCAAAAGACTTTGTTCCCAACCTAATGTGGTTACCTCTCCAACCTGCTCCAAGTCATTTGTGCCATGACACTTTCTCTGCTCTCATTAATGGGATATGCTTTTTTCATGCCTTCAATTATACACACTCATTTCCTATGTGTCCCTCAGGACTGCATTTCTAGATTATAGATGATATTCCACACACCCCAGAGGCTGGTGTGTCTGGTTTGTGTGGGTGGCCATGTCATGTGACATCATTCAGTGTCTGCTGTAGTGCCGCTTGTACTTATGGAGTGATCAAGTTGATCACATAAAGGCTTTTCAAACTTCTGTTTTTCTCTTGTCTTGATTTCATCTCTAGCTGTTTGCCACTTGATATCCCAATTTATTTTATTTATACTGACACAGTTATTTTGTGATGTGATATTTATGCTTTAAGAAAATATGTTTCACATAATTTTTCCTGTTTTATGTCACTGATTTTTTTTTTATTGCAGCTTCTGACCTGACATCACCCCCTTGATTTACATATTGGAAAGCATTTACAGCACTTTATTTTGCCATGTTGTAAGTAACATAAGCGGTACAGTGATGCCATTTAAAGGAGAAACTAATATTATTTATGTACAGAAGTCAGCAGTTTTCACTTCTCCATCGGGCCTGCTCACTTCCTGAGTGAAAGACAGACTAAAATGAGGACAAGGACAGTGGGAAAACATTACAGCCGTGTGTTATTTCCCTGTAAAGCAGTACCGATCACAGCACATGCTTCAGACAGTGTGATTCTTTTTTTTTTTTTTGCTGCACGGAGAGTCTGGCTCCAGAGAGAGAGAGAGTCGTCCGGTCTACCCATCCAAGACGACATGGCAAGTAATTCTCGCATGACAGTCTTTATTTCCTTCCCTCTATCACCGTCTGTTCACATCAGCATTCCTGAGAGACAAGTCAGAGGTGTTACTGATAGAAACTATAGTGGTCCCTTTTCTGTGAGCATGTGAATGTCATTTGATTTGTTTCTTGGAGATTGGCTATTAAGCAGAGGACTGAGTTTTCAGTATTGCCATTGTTTAGAGCCTGAATGTGCCTGCTTGCATGTGTTATGGCTCTAGAAATGGCCCCGGTGGAGAAGGATACCTACGGTGCACACAAGATCAGTGCCATGAATCCTAACAGGACTCCACATATCAGCGACAAAGCAAAGGAACTGGCAGGTAAAGCTAAGTTTTTAACTTTTCTGTGTTGAATATCACCGTATAATACAAGCTGATTATTTATTTTAAGTTTGACTTCATCTGAGCTCTCAATTGAAGCTAAGCTGGAATTTTGTTTGTGTTTTTCATCAGTGTGTCTTTATCCATCGGTGTGACCCTTGTACCGCCTGTGAGAGTATAAGCTGTTTCCATGGCCAAAATGTTATTACAAATGCCTCGCCTTCATAAAGTCCCAGTGTATAGTGTCATTTGTAAATATCAGAGTCAGCTCTTCCTTCTTACAGTGTCTCAGTACTGCATATTGATCTCATCCACCCTCTTGATTTCAGGATTTCATGCGTTTTCACAGACTACAACCTTTTAACAAGCTGAACAGGAACAAGAACATCACACCCTCGAGACTTTTGGCATTTACCACACAAATTACTGAGTGACTGAGTAGTTTTGGCATTTACTGTCCAACTGTAAATCTTACCCTGAGTGAGATAGGATGCTTAATATGAGTGTTTACAATGCAGTTTTGTTTGATTTGAACATATGTCCACCCAAAATCTGTTCTGCCAAATGTCTGCAATGGATTATACAGCCAAAGCTTACATACTTTAAAAAGCAAAAACAGAGATTTAAAAAAAAAAAATCCTTTTAAAATGTTAATGTTAGGGTGGTCGGGTGGTTAGGGATGTTGCCTCCCAGAAAGACTGACCTCGGTTTAATCTCCTGACAGGGGAAAAGCTTTCTAAGTGGATTTCAGTGTTTTCCCCTTTCCCCCTCTAATGCTTTATACTTTCTTCTCCAAAGTCCGAGTGATTGTGACGTAATTTTACTTTATCTGTTAATAGCTGTCAGATCAAGATGTTGCCCTACAATTTTCATACTAACTTGTGGCTGTGAATGATGCACCACGTCTCCTCTCAAGCAGACAGTTTTCTCTAACAGTTATTAATGGGCTTCTACTTCTTGTCTTCTTGACTTCCTCTAAGTGACATTTTTAATGACATTTTCAGACAGAGGAAATTGAAACCTTTTTATAGCTTGTCTCTGATTTTCATGCATCAATAAGCTTCATTTTTAGCTCCTTGCCAGGTGATTGGCTGACTCAGGACCTTAGGGGAGTCAGCAGTAGGATTTAAGAAATAGAGAACTCGTGAAAATCTGAAGATGTCCTTTGGAAAAACAGTTGATGTTGATGAATTTATAAGTAGAAAGGTATCGAGACATATGCACAGACATACAATTGCTGTTTTTTATGTCTATTTTAAGGTCTAAAAACAACTAACTAACTAACTATATTTCCAAATGCCTGCTTGTCACAAGGGTTGAACTTATTTAATTCCACTTAAAGATATGTTCAAATTTCCGAGATTTACAGCTATATGTCTACATTGCAGTGTTGCATCTACTTTCACTGCATCATAACACTTAGTGGTGAGACTGATGTCAGTAGAATCAAATATATTGATCTGAGGTTGTACATCAGGGTTCACATGAGCCCATAATCAAATCTCCACAACCAGCTGTGGGGATTGTGAAGACTGTGCAGCAATAGAAAAGGTAGAAACACAGAAAAGGATGACAAGACAGAGGACACCAAGCCAGACATATTTATAGATGGTGAGAAATTGATACTGAGAGTGTGCAGCAGAAGGCAGAGTGACTGATAAAGAGACAGACCAAAGAGAAAGAGAAAGAGAGGGAGAGAGTAGGCTGGGCGCTAGGTATGTGAGAACAACAGCGTACTGGGCCAGTGGGACAGAGGGGGGAGTCAAACGTAAAGAGGGGAACCAGAGGAGAGTGTGAGGTTAAGCGAGTGTGTGTATCTGTGTGTGAGTGTAAAATCAGACAGAGTGCAAGACTGCGAGCCAGGGAGAGAGATGCTCGAAGAGGATGAGGAGTAACAGGGCGAGGCAACAGCGAGAGGAGCCGGTAGAGCGTGTATGTAAGGAATAGTGTGTGAACAGAGGGATGCGGTCATGTCTCTGTGAGAAGGAGCAGTATAGCAACGGTAACCATGCTGAGCCCCAAGATAAAACAGGCACGCCGGGGTAAGCACAGTCCCTCCTCCCTTTCCTCCATCCTTCATCCAGGCTTCATTTTTCTGCCTTGCCTCCCTTTCTTGCTGCTTTCTCCTTCTTTTTTCCTTTTCTTTTTTTTATTTAACTTGCTGCTGCTGCAGAGCTCGGTCTGTCCTGCTGTCTTTTTCATAGTGTATCACCAATATTGTCATTAGTGCTTTCACTGATAATGATATGCAGAGCAGCAGCATCCTAGTGAGCATTTTGATTCATTTTCTTACATGATCCTGAGTGGAGTGGCTTCAGCTGTTCTGTCGAGAGCTCACTGAGCATTAACAGGCTCTACTATAAGGTGATGTAATCCGACATGTCTTCCTCAGGTGATTACACTACCCTTATTCCTAGAAGATTTAGATGAGGCATGTTGTAGTAAGCAGCATCGGTGCTGGGAAGATAACTATCAGTCTCAAAATCACCCTTATTCTGACGTGTGCACCTGAACGCATGACTGTATCTCTGTTCAAGGTTTCCCCAGCTATTTGGCTGTGGGTTTTTGGCAGGTGACAGAGATCCAGTTGGGAGGAATGCGTGACTCTCTACTCGTGTAAATCACAACAGCTGACTCTCAAACATAGTTGCTCTAATGCTGGGTAAAATCCATTTGTGACCACAGAAGTTAGGACACCAATTTATGTGCCTCTCACATGATATTGTGAAGATTAATAAGGAAGCTGTAAATCAGAGGAACAGCTCCTGCCACCGAGATTATCATGATGCAGTGTACAAATACTTCCTGTGCTCTTCATAGCAAATGGTTGCTAGATAACACACAGTTTGGCACACTGTTGCAGGTGCCTTGGGGAGTTGTGACAGCTGCAACCTTATTTCCAGGAAAAAAAAAAGAAAAAAAAAAGATTATTATTGTAATTGCTGTTTCGAAACATCTTCTTCGTGAAGCCTTGTATTTCTGTGTCTTTAGGCGAAGATGTTCCATCGTTTTCCCCCTGGCAGCTGATCACTTGTTCTAGCCCAGCCGTAAAAATCGGATCATAAAAGATGATGGGGTGGAGAAGTGCCTCCTCTTTCTCCTTCACGAATACAGTCAGAGAGTGCAGTAGCCACTTCGGTTTTGCTTGCCATGTCTTGTGCGCTTGCCATCTCTCATTTGCTGTAATGGTATCCTCCTTTGATTAGATTCCCAGCTATGCTCTCCACTGACCCTTTTATGCAGCATCTTTTAGGGCAAATTCAAACAGCATCACAGAGCTGGGTCTGGATCCTACTCTGTTATGCTTAAAGACATTATTTGTAAAACTGTGAAGGATGTGGATAAAGCTCCTCTATTATCTGTATGGTTGGATTATTACTGAAACATTTGAGTGGCAAACATAAGGGCTTTAGTAAATATGATGTGGTCCTTTTGAGATACCATAAATTCAAAATTACAGGGAAGACCATTCTGATAATGAGCTGTGTTAATTATAATCACCAATAAATGTATTATTGCAGTCTTATCTCATTCAAATGGTCATGACATATAATACATTTTATACTGAATTATTTCAATAATAAATTTTATAATTTACATTTAAATAATTCAAAAGTTGGAGCAGCTATCCAAAAGGTAAAACCTCTTAGCATTTATTCAAATACTGTCCTGAATATGAGTGTGTGAGCTCTTATGTTGCTACCACTACAGTGAGTCCTTGTTATTTTAGATTACACTGTTTATATATGTATTTGTAACACTTAAAATAAGCTTAAATTGTAAACTACTCAGCGGTGAATAACATGGTTTAAATAGGCTTCACCACAACCAAACATAACAGCAAAACGCTACAGTAATGCATCATTAATAATCTTGAGCCCTTTTACTTTTGATACTACAGTGGGCGGATGTAGCTGACATGTTTGCACCGAAAGTATGACTATATTTCTTTTCAAGGGTTATGTTCGCTCAGGTACTGTGTCGGGTAAGACACTGTGTTAATGTTTAATCTCAAAATATTCAGGTGTTGCTATGTTAAGTAACAGACCTGAAAATTTCTTTCACTACTTGTTATTAAGAGTGAGGTCATAAAATTGCTCATTAATAATTATGTTATAGGTTATGTGAGAAGTAAGCAATATGATGCTTGTTAACTAATAGTTGATAGAATAATAAAAATCAGTTCCTTCTTGAGGTTTGGTTTGGTTTTATAAAGAAGTATGAGACATAGTTACAGTATATCTACTGCATTTATAAACCTTGATCAGCCTGCTACAGCTGTCATTTTGGAAATGACTGCTTCACATCGTCTTTCTTCTTCCTTCTCAGCAATCATGACTCTGCAAAGGAAGGATGTCCAGCAATAGAAATTAGAAGTCAGATAGAGAGCTGATAACAGAGAGAGAGAGCGAGAGAGAGAGAGAAGGAGGGAGAGGAAGAGATGGATGAGGAGAAGAAACAGGAGAGGGAAAGGAGAGAGAGATCTCTGTCCAGGCCCTTAAAGATACCTTCCCTGCTGTCCTCAGCAGAAAGCAAAATGCAATTAACAAGGAAAAAAGATGCCATTGATTTCTCTCTTCTCCCCTCTGCCTATGCCTTGTGTTTATCTCTTTCTTTTCTCTTGCTGCTTGACTCCCTAGGGATTGTTCTACTGTCACTGTTTTTGCTCCATTCCTTTGGCATAAAGATGCTAATATATAATCCATATTTTAATTCAGGCTGTAGCAGTCAAAGGATGCAAAACTCTTCTCTGTATGGCAATGAGACTGAAAATAACAAATGCCCTTATTAACATCTGAAACAAATAATAAAATGAACAGAAATAGATGGGTTTCTGGAAGCAGGATAGCTTTGCTGCAAAATGGAGGCATTCCCTTTGTAGGCTGAATTCAGATGAAATCTTGATGCATGGCCCATGCTGTGGGCTTAGCGGTACCTGAGGGAGACTACAAAGAAAGATTTAGAAAATTACTTATCCTCTGTCTTTATGGAATACTGTCTCTGTCATTTGTTTTCTGATCTCAATGTGTGTACCCATGCAGCGCGATCCAAAAGCATGGTTCTCGGAGAGTTGTCAAGGGTTTCCAGGCCCTGTTCGCCTCTGGATCATGAGAAAGCGCTCAAGGCGGGCTGGCTCAAGAGACAGCGGAGTATCATGAAAAACTGGCAGCTGCGTTGGTTTGTCCTGAGGACCGAAGCTCTCTATTTCTACAAGGATCAGGATGAAAGCAAAGCACAGGTATTGTAAAACAGCACATACGAGGCAGTGACATCATCTCACCTGTTGCGAGGCTGCAATATTCCATCACATTCCACCTGAAACGTCTGAGCCAATTTCTCGAACTGATCCAATTATTATTTTGAACCCAAAGCTGATCAATCAACTGTGTTTTTTCAACTAAAATAAAACCAAATATGTTTTCTATTCTTCTGAATAGCCAAGTGAAATAAAAGTGACCAAGTGTTTTTGTTTTTTTTAAACTACTTGCTAAATGAAATGCTTGGTGTCGAGCTGTGTCTGGGTAAATATCATTATCTTTCACACAGAAAATCAGCTCCATTAAGACCTCCCCACAATCTCCATTAAAGCCATAGTGTGTTGTTACTGCCCTGACACATACACTGATTATGTGGTAACTACCTACCCTGTGGTTGTGCCGGAAGCACTTAGTTTTTGACCTTTGACCCTATCTGTGCTGAAAGGATCAAAAATGCTTGTACATCAGGAAGCCCCAGTAGAATAAGTAGATGAAGAGATGTTTCCCTGAGTCATTCCTCCCTCCATCATCATTGCCTCCCTCTGTTGGACAATTGCCCAGAGTCCCGTGTACTCAGCTCTCCATAATATTTAACATTCACTGCACGCCCTTGTCCAGAACCTCTGTCTATCTCACACCTTCCTCGCCTTTCTCCGACAGGGTTGTATTCCTCTTCAGGGTAGTCAGGTCAATGAGGTGCCTGCCAATCAGGACGAGCCTGGTCGTCACCTTTTTGAAATTGTTCCAGGTGAGTTGGCACAGTGACAGTTCTGTTATATAAGGAAACAAGTAAGTAAATAAGCCTTGTTCAAGAGATGCTGAACAATCTGTTTAGCACCGAGTGCCAAATAGAAAACCACGCATTTGATTTTTAGCTCTAACTTTATGTTTCATCTAGCGGTACTTTTCTCTGTGTTGCTTACAATTGTGATCAGACTATACATGCAGCAAGTCACATCCTCTGTTTAACCTGTGCTGCTCTCTATTGTAACATCTGGTAGTTTTAGATCGTCACAGTGAAGAATGATTTTAGGATATTAAGATTGCTCCCTGGTGTCATTGTTCAAAATGTCACTATATATAGCTATACATAAATTATGCTTACAATGAGATTAATGTGCAATGAAATCTAACAGATAAAAGTAGCCAGCTGTAAATAAATGTGCCCCACTTCAACTAAATGTAAAAGCAAAATTTTACAGTAATGTGTGCATTAATAATTTATGTAATTAAAATATAATGTAGCCCAGACTGGGGCCATTTTTGTATACAGTGAGCACTTTTACTTTTTATACTGATAGTGATATATTGCTAAGAGCATTCACTAAGTGTATGATTGAGCCACTGTAGTCTATAGATATTACAGTTTTTACTTTACCAATTTTAAGGCTTTGTGTATCAGGGTGCTGTATGATTTTATTTGTGTCTCAAATTATTGTCAAGGAATTGTGTCCCACTCTTTACAATGTTGCTTCAGTTAATCACTAAACTGAGCTGCATGCACATCATGCTTATGATCCCTCCAAAATATTTTGTGTTTGAGAGCTTGACTTTGACTGAGAGATTGCAGCACCTTGATTCTTTTCATTTTTAACCACATGCTGTGATTGAATTACCCAATTTCAGCTAAGCTTTATCTTTCAGACTGATGACCTCACATTTGACCTCAGGTCCTGTGGCTGCAAAACAAGCCCAAATCACAATCCACCACCGAGTTTGATGGGATGTGCTGAAATGCTGTGTTTGATTTTCTCTGTCAAAAGAAGATTTTTACCCCTCATAAGCCAAGCTGCAATGTTCTTTTTGGAGAGAAGATGCTTTCTATTGGCAACTGGTTCAAACAGGCCATTCTCCTGTCATGAACTACATGCTAATTGAGGCCTGTATAGTCTTATCTCTTAAGGGTTTTTTTTCCGTTGTTTGTTTTCAGTTTCTCTGAGTATTTTATGGTGTGACCATTGGGTGAATTTACTGAGACTTCCACTTTTGGGAAAGGCTGGCAAAGGTCTTAAACATTTTCCCTTTGAAATAATCTTTCTCACTGTAAAATAGTTTAGAAATTGACTTCCCTTATTGATAGACAGCAACAGTTGCATCTCTGAGAACATTATTGACATTTTTCCTCTTAGGCATTGTGTTGGTACATATCTGTATCCTCCAGAAAAGCAAGCTGCCAAAACATCTACTTGTCACTGTCTGATGATCAGTAAATTAAATACATTTGATCAGCAGCACCTGGCTGTTACTTACCTTCTTAATTCCTATCAAAGCACTAAGGGTGCACTTAGTTTATGACACACTGCTTCTGCAATATGGCTTAGCCTGTGTTAAATAAGTAACAACACAGTTTTGTAGTTCATCTGAGGTTGCATTTGCATACTTTTAAGACCTGCAGATTATTTTTTTTATCACATCTGGATACATAAAACCCCATTTCAATAGGGAGGTGTACTTTCTCTTACCATGACCAATACCTCCCTGCTGCTCGATGGATACGAATATTGATATCCAAAATTCCTATAATTTTTTGCACAGTACTTTACTTTTTTTTTATTTACCACCTTATATAAAATTGGTTGTTTGAGTTCTTTTTACAGAAGCATGAACATCAAAATTTCATTGCAATTTAATTGGAGTTTTTACTTCATACATTAAATTTAGGAAGCAGTTCCTGAAATATATAAAACACATTTGTTCTTAAGAAAACGGTTGGCAATAAATATGTAGAGTTTGTAATAAATGGATATTATATGCAAATACACTGCCCTCAGTCTTGTAGGCAAAGACTGTCTTGTTGAAAAAACAGCGTGAAAACACCTGCGAGGAAAGGTCCAGGACAGAGAGAGAAAAGAGTGAAAAGCATGGTGCAGTAGCTTGTGTCCCATGGGAAGCCTCCTCTTTCTGGGTTGTTTGTCTCTCACACACAACACACTATGCACCACAGTGCAGGACTTAGCAATGAATGCAGGTACTGATATGTATTCTGCACAATGAGCCATGTGCAATCCTTGCTAAATCCGCTTTTAAAATCCTGTGTTTTGTATTGCTTTTTCTAAAATATGTGAGTTAAGTTTTATGCTTTTATCTCTGCTGAGTATTTCCACCTCTTCAAAGGCAAAGGGGTATGACGGGAGAGAATTCCACATAGGGTAATCAAAGCTGTGCTGAAATGAACTAAATGTCAAACTGAAATGTCATCCCGGGTGGCATCAAGCTGTGTTCACCCAGAGGAAAAAAGGCAGAGCTGCATGATTGTGTCTTTGTACTTTACAGGGGCGCTTGAGCTAATGAGGTTATTGAGAACACTGATATTGATATTAGCAGTTGGTGGAGATTGTTTGCAAATGAGATCTGTAAACAAAATAATTCTGCAAAGTCACTTGCCATTTAGTTACAATCTAATTTGCAGAGGTACTGTTTTGTGTTTGATTCCATATGTTTAATAGTAGGCTTGAAATGTGCTAGTCACTATTCCATAGTGACCAAGACAAAATTGAAGCATGGCTTTCTTTTCAGCAGGGGTTGGAGAAAAGGATCGAACTGGTATAAGCCATGAATCATTCCTGCTGATGGCCAGCTCCCAGAGCGACATGGAAGAATGGGTCAGAGCCATACGTAGAGCTATATGGGCTCCACTTGGTGGAGGTTTGAGTCTTTAAAATGTCCTTGGATAAACACACATGCACACAGAAGGGTCTGCATGCCTTAAAAGGGGGATACTGGGTTTGTAAGAAATATTTTGAGCTATTAGTCACATGATTTTCTTGGTTTTGTGACTGAAGGTGTCTTTGGGCAGCATCTAGAGGAGACAATGTTGTATGAATCCCAATGTGGCGCTCAGAGACTAGTCCCTGTGCTGGTTGAGCAGTGTGTATGCTTCATCCGTGAAAATGGACTTAAGGAGGAGGGCCTTTTCAGGGCCCCCGGACAGACCAATCATGTTCGAGAACTACAGGATGCCTTTGACCGCGGCGAGAAGCCAGTGTTTGACAGGTGAGGCAGTGGGAGGGGAAATTTATCCACAACAATATGCTAAGCCATTATGTGTATGGAATAGTACTCTATATTGTGCTCTCCTTTTCTCTTTCAGTTCCACAGACGTCCACACAGTGGCATCACTGTTAAAGCTGTATATACGAGAGCTGCCAGAGCCTATAATCCCATTCTCCAAATACACACAGTTTCTCTCTTGCGCTCAGCTTCTTACCAAGGATAAAGAAATGGTATTTAATTGTCTACTTAAGACTTTACTTGTAAATTTCAAAATTTGTTCTTGGCAATAAACATCTACTTTTTTCCAAGGGTATTACAGAGCTTGGCAAACAGGTGAAATCACTTCCTCAGGTCAACTACAACCTCCTTGAGTACATCTGCAAGTACGTAAACTGTATCTTGTCTATATATATCAGTGATGATGTCATTGTGATGGGATTCATTATTCTGTCTTCACGGTTTCACAACTGATGATTTGTCAGCCTATCAAACCAGAGACATTCATTACACCCACATTGTCTTCATCAGGGGAAGTGACATCACTGTGCATAATTGCATATCTTCTCTAACTCCTTACATTATGGAAAAAAATCCCACACACCAGTTACAATGAGACCTCTCAATCATCTGACCTGATTATTTTTTAAAGCCAGCTTTAGCAAATTTTAGCACTGGTGATTATATGAAAATAAGTTTTACTTTTGGTTATGTCTGTTCAGGTTTCTGGATGAGGTGCAGTCTCACTCCAATGAGAATAAGATGAGTGTTCAGAACCTGGCCACTGTGTTTGGACCTAATATCCTTCGGCCCAGAGTGGAGGATCCAGTCACCATGATGGAGGGTTGGCGAGCATATTGGTCTTTGCTAATTTAATGCAAATTTGTGAACAACAGCTTGCATTTCAATCAGTGTGTACAAAGCTACGAGATAACTTAAGCAATTTGTTGTATTTTTGTTTGTCATTCTAAACAGGAAGTACGCAGGTGCAGCACCTAATGACTGTGCTGATTAGTGAACACTCTCGACTTTACCAACGTGAGGAGCCAGAAACAGAGATTAAGGTTCCTATACAGAAGCAGGAGAGCCAAAGGTGCAAGGTGGAATGGCTTTCACAAGAAGACCCTGACCACCCACATCCCTCAGGGACAAGCTCCAAAATGCCTAACGAAAAAACCCAATCTTCCACTCCTTCTACAGACATTAAGCTAACAGCAGTGAGCCCTGTTACACTGGACAAGGGTGAGGAAGGTCAGATTGAAGGGAAAAGCAAAAGCAAGACAGAGGAAGACATCAAGACTGAAGGAAAAGTTGGAAGCGATGCAGCTACTAGCCCTAGCAAACAGGCTAAAGCCTTGCCTTCTTGGAGATGCACCTTCAAGGGTAGTGCAGCCTCAGGTGGGCCAAGAGGGAAAATAGGGGGATCTGCAGGGGACGTGTCAGCTGCCGGGGGAAGCAACTGGTTAATGAATGGTCTGTCATCCCTCCGAGCCCACAGACGTACCACCTCATCTGGGGAGAGACTAAAAGACTCAACTCTATCACTAAAAGATTCAACCCTTTCCCTTAAAGAAACTAGTCTTAAAGACTCTCACAGAGACTCTGATGAAGACTCTTCTCGAACATCCTTGTCTCACAGAGCTCTCCACCAATCCCACAGACTGTCTGCTTATGATAACGTAGCCCCGTCCAGTTTAAGTCTGCCTGCTGAAACTTCATCCATTTGGACGTCTTATGAAATCTCATTGTCTGAACCAGAAGGAAGCGACAAGACAACGAAATTAGAACCAAGTCAAGAGAGGCCCACACAGTTGAAGGACTGTCCAAATACTTTGGATCACAGTCCAAGCTGCAATGAAGATGATGATCTTGCAGAAACAAATGAAGATGCCACAAGCAAGGTGGCCCAACTCAAGCAGGAACTGAAGAAACAGAGGACGAGCTATGAAGCCCGTATCCACAGGTAAGAATGAGTCTTTTGTCATTCTGTTTAGAAAAGCCATTCAAAATCAAAATGTATTATTTATTTATTCCTATTATTAATAAATTTAATATTTGTTATGAATTACACTTATTTTATTTGAGGTTGGAGGAGTCCTGTTCCAACTACCAGTCCCAGATAAACCGCCTCGAGGAGGAGCTAGACCAGGAGAAGAAGAAGTTTCACATGCTGGAGATCCGACTCAGGAACTCAGAGCGGGCACATCAAGATGCAGAAAATCGCAACATTCTCCTTCAGCAAGAGATGGAGGAATTCTTCAAAACCCTCGGAGATCTGACTACAGGAGCAACACGGACCAAATAGACCAGACAAGCCTGCCTTCATCTGGTCCATCGGTGGAGGAGGAGCTCAGTTACTGGGACGCCCAACCAGCCCCAAAGCTTTGAAGACCAAATACCTCTAGCGCAGTACTAATTGCCATCTTTTAGTACAGCTCTCTTGTGCCTACACTGACCAGTGCCGGTGCCAAACAAGAACTCCTCTGGACCAAGCACCTCTTATTTGTCATTCCTTGCAGTTATACACCATAGGTCATTTAATTAGCAATTGAAATTTCCTTGTAAGAAACCAGAAAAGGCCTTACTAAAATATGAGGTAGTTCTTACATAGATACGTTATCGTTAATGATGATATTCTAGAAAGAAATGTAAGCTTACAGTAAAAGAAAGAATAATAGGAGACGTTAAAATTCAACTCTTTTATTTGCGGGAGTTGAAGGTAGACAGTTTCCATTTTCTGATGTATATATTTGGTCTGTTAGTGAGGCAAGTGACCTTCCCAAAAGACACCGTGAAAGGTTAACTCATTGCTGACAGTGTTTTGCCAATCAGAAGAATGCATTGTACCAGTGGTGCTGAATGGCTCTTTTTTCCCCACATATACCTGCACTAATACCCGATTTACTCAGAGGCAAAATCCTGCTTAGTCTCTTCTATTGGTTTTATTTCTAAGGACGATGGAGGAGGAGCAAAAAATAAAGTTGAACTGTGGCCAAGAAAGGGTCAGGACAGCATCACATTCCCCAAAGTGCATTTTGGGAGCTGATGCTAGGGGTTACTGCCTGGAGTGCCCTACCATGAAAAGAAAATGGCAAAAGGACATTTTGGGAATTTGAGCCTTACAAAAAGTTATCCTGGCAAAAGCAAAAGTCTGTTTCCTGACTCTCTGAAAGCCTAAATACAGTGCAATCTACAGTAAAATGTACAGATCTGTCACTAACTTTACTAATCCACGGATTATACTGCACAGAAAACAAAATGCATATAAATAGTGCTTCTGGATTAAATGTACATTACATACAATGCATCCTAGCTTGAAATAAACAAATAAATAAATAAATACAGAAATCAATACAGAAAAAATATATATATTTTTGCATTTCTTTCAAAATGATGTGTGCCAAGATACCGTTTCTTCACAAACATGTTTGAATGAGTGCATGTGTGAGGTAGAACTCAGAAAGATGCACCACAGAAGAGAGGAGCATCTGCGATGGAAGAGAACTAAAAATCATGGAATTGAGTAAGGGCACTTAAATTAAATATCTTAAATATCAGACAGCTGTAGATAATATCAGACAGTAGGATAAAGTGACTAATTTAGACTTAGTGTCTGGTGATGTCCCTTAAACTGCATTCATTCTAGCCAGTAGGGTTGTTACAGCGCTCACAGTAATCATTGATGATTCTACATTTCTACTCGCTCCCTTTTCATCCAGCTCTTGCTCATCCAACAGACCGTCAACTACAAATGACATCTAAGTAAAAGAACAAGTCAGAATACAATCAGTTTACAGTATGCTATAGTAACAACAAAAAAAAAAAGGAAACCGTATCAGGGCATCGACCGTTAGACTGTTTGCCAAGATCCACGCAAGACAATGAAATATGCTAACTTGAATGCACCAAGGGGAATTTTCTACAAGATGAGGAACAATATCAAAATAAAATTATCGGTTTGCATTAAGATCCAACATAAGCTGTGCTATAGTTTACTGTTAGACAGAATTAGTGTTCATTCAAATGCCCCCCAACCCCCGCCCAAAAAGAAAAAACTATACAAAAATATACTCAACATAATTGCAGTGCTAATGGTATGGCATCTGAATTTGTAGTACTAGCTAAAAAAAGAAAATCAGATCCCTCTCTTTCATAACATACATCACAGTTTCACATCAAAACTCTCTGCAGCAAAAATACAGTAATAATGATACAATTGCAAAACACAGTCATTTATAGCTTTATATGGGGGAGAAAGGAAAAACAACCTGTACATTAAAAAGCACGGCTCTACAAACTAACATGATAAATTGAATTGGCCTAAACCCTCTCCCATCACACACACACTGATGAGAAAGGACGTTTCCGTGTTGTTCACGTGTATGTGCACTGCGTGTGTAACGTTATCTGCAGCAGGCAAGCGCACCCAAAGAGGTGTGACCGTCTAAGCTGCTGTCTGTTTCCGAGGTCATGGTGGGGTCACTGCTTGGGTCAGTGGGCTCCGTGGACATGGACGAGACGTCATTGGCTGAAGAGGAAGAGGAAGATGTGGGCTGAGGAGGGCTGTCAATCACTGCTGCACCTGTGCTGCGAAAAACACACATCAACACCTAGATTTCGTCAAAAATACACAGGTCAGTGACATTTCATATGTCAGTATGGAATTTTAGACACAGCTGAACACAATGTGCTTGTGCAAGGACTGCTTTGCCTCAGCATAGTCTCGATACTTACATACAAGAGAAATAACGTTCGTGTAGAAATGGAGCAATATAATTACAGGAAAAAAAGCTACTTTGAGCACAAAATGATTTATATTGTGATGGGACTGGGCAAGCAGGATGTGCATCATTTGGGAGATTAAGTGGGTCATCCCACTCTATCCCAGGCTCTCCTTAACCCTCTTTGGCTCATAGCCCTCCGAGAGGTCAGTAAAACTAGAAAGCCAATCTATATCAGTGTAGTCCATCTTGATATCTCCCTGGCTTTACTAATAAACCATTTGTGCATTACTCAGTCATGCACGGTGAGTGGGTGTATGAATCTTATGAAACTACAACTTGTAACAGACGCATCAACCATCTGATAAACAAACATTATGTGAAAAAAATTTTGCAGATGAATCCTTTCCACCTTCTTATCTTCCTAAGTTCTCAAGATTACTCACCTAAAGGAGATGGTTGGCCTCTTATTACTCCGTTCCTCGTCCATTCCTCCCATTCACTCACTTCCTTATAAATCAGTTCTGCAAAAAAATAGCGAAACATTTTTCATTCAAGCTGGTGGGAGGGAGAGAGGAATCATCATATGTTTTCTCGTATAGCTGGAGTGTACTGCATACTGTATGGTCCAAATAGCAACATGTTACTAATTTGGACTGGCTGTGCTGGTGTGACCCTTCTAAAAATGATTGAAGGGTCATTATCACCTGGCAGGGATAAGGATGAGCTCATCCTGCTGCATAACTGAAAGTGATATTTACTCACAATCTTAAGTCATCTCATGCCCAGGAGAGTCAAGTTCCCCACAGTGGAAAAGACTAACTGAGAAGCTTTAAAAAGGTGTCTAAAGTCACTCCATACACAATCTGGCAGCCATGGCAAAGATGCAGAGCTTCATCTGATGTTTCTTTGCATTTATACAGTTGATCCTGCTCTACTGGATCTCATTGGACATGCTTTTTTGTGCTTGATTTTAATAAAAACTGATTAGGTCACTACATCACCATTCATAACATCCTTATCACAAACTCTGACCACCTGGTAATTTGCCCCTGCATGTACATCATACTTTCCAGCGTCATAGCTTTCTGGTTGATTTCTGTGTGGCTTTATGGAGCAGGTAGAGCTGGGCGATAGAACAATAACGATATGTATCGCGATATAACTTTTTCTCGATAGAGAAATGAAACTATTGCGATAGACCTCATCTCTCTCTCTCTTCCTCTCTTAAAAAACATAAGAACAGCCAATCCGAATTAAGAAGTGCAGAGCTGAACCAATCACAGCTCCAGCGTGACGTCACGTGACTTGTTACATACAGCACAAGTGCCAAGCGGCACATGTGTATTTGTTTGGGAAGCAGCCAGCGACCGTGTCGGGTAATGGAGGAAGTGAGTGTGCCGACTAGAGAAAAACCAGCCGAGAGCTTGGCTGACCAGGTTACCGAAGGGAACACAGATGACGGCTCCAGCGTCGGAGACATTGTTGAAAGGAAGGGCCAGAGAAGTAGTGTGGAGGCATTTTGGCTATTTGAAGTCTGACAAAAAACAGAGCAGCGCGCACTGTAAATTGTGCCGAAAGCATGTTCCCACAAAGTCTGGAAATACAACAAACCTTTTTGATCAGCTGAAGCAGTGCCACCCACTGGAGCACGCTCAATCTCTGACTGAAAGCGCTAATTCGTCATGGAAAACAACCCTGCGAAGTTGGGTCGGCTTTCTCCAGCGGCTTACCAT
>VUQR01019349.1:6936-24430 GCA_015108515.1 Hemichromis elongatus
AAAACAAAATTAAAAAAAAAAAAAAAAAAAACTCTGGTGTTTTAACAATGAGGAGGAGGAGGGTACTGGCAGTCCAAAATGTACCAAACAGCAAATGATTCGTGTCATTTTCACACTCATAAAACCTTTCAGTGATCCCTTGAGCCCCATCGTATGGTTTCATGACAGGATGAAGATAACTACTTACTAGGGCTTTGAGCATTAAAGCCCTAGAGAGGGTTAAATCTAGTGTTTCATCTAGTGGTCTGTCAGCGTTAACGGTTTAAAGCACACCCTAGTAAATTTATTAGGGTTCAGAGTTAATGCAGATTTATCCCTCTTTAACGTGTTAATGCTGACAGCCCTTCAACTTAGACATGCAATGCCTTGTAGTGACCTTTCCCTCTACCCAATTCCTTGCTGTCTTGCAATTCCCTATGAGCCTCCCATGGTTCACTAACAATCTTACACTTTTCCGAGTAGGCGATCTTCACTACAGGATTTGGTCCATCATCCTGTGGAACGGGCTCCAGGTCAGCCCACTCCTTTCTGTCTCTGAAACACAAAAACACGGAGGTGGATTAACTGTCAGTACAGTCTGAGAGTAGCTAATGCATTTAGTTACACAGGGCCAAGACCCATCTAGAAGCAAATATCTTGCAGATAATCACCAGCCCAGTCACCACGTTTTGGTCCACAAATCAGACTTTAAGAACCATTAATCTTATTACTACCACGTTTGCTGTCCCTAAATTCTCCCATATGTTCTATTCATGCTTCTGTGAGTATATCTACTGATATAATGTCTCCGACTTAGCTAACTACTGTGGAGGGTAGGTGTGTACCTTATTTGGAAGCAACCAAAGAATTTATCAGCCATTTCTGACCACCATATAAGCAAAGAGGTCTCCTATTGTTGGGTATACGAAAACCCAAACAGCAAAATCATTACCATGCTGCTGGTTGTCATCTGACACTTAGGAGGGGGCGACAGAGAAAGCCTCTGTGCAGGGAAAAAACGGCAAATGCGATAACTGTTCAACTTCTTCCCGAAATCACGAAGACAAGCTGTAACGTTAGGACGCCACATTAGCCTTGGTACGATTATTTCTGAATGTATTCGCTTGGAATAAACTTACAGAGCTGAACCTTCTACTGAAAGAGCTCTGTTAGCAAAAGTGCATTATAATGCGCTTTTGACAGCCGCTAAAACTTGTAAATACACTTGACCGCAGTAATAAACCATAAGTTATCAAACATTATGGCGTTATAAAAAAAAAAAGCGAGCTACAGAGTAGTTACTGAGTACCGGTAGAGGAGCGACCAAAGCTAAGTTAGCCAACCAAAGAGAAAGTGATAACCACACACTACCTGTAAAACATGTATCGGCTCGGGTCAACTGCAAATTCATTCTCGATGTGCTCCTCGACCTCTACATCAAACTCTTTGTCTTCGTTCACTTCTACAGATTCAACTGTTTCCTCAATACCCGACATTGCTAACCAGTTAGCTTAATCACAGTAGTGCTCCGGTGCGAAAGAAAGCGTCATATCCGGTGCGGCGGAAGGTTACCTTTACGTGCTGCTGGGAAATGCAGACAAACACAAGGTCCACGAGATATGCACACGTTTCAGTCCGGCTCTTGCGTAGTTTGGCGTATCTCAGTATTTTCTCCCCGTTTCGCTTACTTTAACATCAACGTCTTGACACACACCCTTCCACTGAGACGTTTCTTGAATGTGTAACTTCCAGATGCTGTTCATCTGCTGTTGATGTGTTTTGGGTTTTTTTTGGCCTGTCCTTTCTTTTATTCCCCATTTCTCCAGTTTGTGGATATAAGGTTATGCAAATGATTTTAAATATTCCACGCTGTCCATCTGTGTTTTTCTGTAGGTTCAACTAAAGAAATGGAAAAATAAATTGTTACTAGCAGCCTTTTACAAAGAAACTGTCTAGAGATCTAAGTATTGGGGTTTTTTTGCCACCTGTGTAGACACAACACTGGTTCATCCCTTTAGTTAGGTGCCTTGTAATGCATGAATGATTCATAGGTCAGTGGCTTTTCTGCCTTTTCAGTTGTGAAATCCCACAGTGACTGTTCCAGCTGGTCTACATGTCACATTCAGTTTAGTCTCAGTTTATAAATGTTTGTTTTTAACCTGTTACAACTCATCTGACTTTTACATTTCTAATAGGGTTGTAACCATGTGTTAAAATAGTAGTTTCTGGTTTCCTGCGTGTCTATGGGATCGGTGAGCTTCATTAGCTATGTTCTGGCTCCCTCTTATGGCAGGATTTGGTTGATATACATTTGGAGAAATCAGCTAGAAAAAAAAAAAAAACTACTAAAATACAAATGTCAAGTTCACTTTACTTGCCAAAACCTAGGGCCTCTCAATCACATATTAAACCCTTAACAACACATGGAGGTGAAATCATTTCATTAAAGCAAGGTCAAGCAGAGGTTTATTTCCATCAACAACTCTGGACATTATAAAAATAAATAGATGATTCACAGTCAGTGGATTGTAATACAAACTGTTATCAAAATTATGTATCAGCCAGAATGAAAAATTGAACACATGCATAATCACCATTCTATGAACTTATACATGTCCTGAATACTTAAGAACAAAATCCTTTTTGTCAACAGAACTGGTTGGGGAAATATAAAATCACCATTCAAATCAGACAGCTATGCAAAGTGAATATGGTTCTTTCCATAATGGCTTGACCCAAACTGTTCAGTGACCGTCTTCCTGCTCCAATCCGTGCTTTTCAATGTAGCGTCTGGAAGAAAGGAAAAGGAAAATATAAAAAAAATACTGTGACTGTACAGTTGTGTTCTTGTCAGGGTCTAAGACCACACTCATGCCAAATTATTTGGCACCTGTTAAGAGAAATGCGTACGAAGCAGATTTCAAACTCAGGGCTATCAGTCACGTTTTGTTTCACTTAATGCGCCTTATGTATGAAAATAGACCTGTTCATTGATATTTCGCCTCCTAGTCCGAAGTATACACACACACTATCATGAGTGTGGAAAGACCATGGCCGGTGTTACCCGGCAATACTGCATTTGTGACTGGTGCTAATACGTTTCAAACTGAAATGCTGAAAAAGCACAGTGTATCCGGAAAATGATAAATGCACTACCCAAGTGTCCCCTGTCCTCTAATTTTCAAAACAAAAAAGTAAACATGTAAAACAGTGGTTTTAAGCGATGCGGTAGAAAAATTTAAGTGCACCTAACTTTTGTGCAGGTCAACCTGAGAAAAAAAGCTAGGCGCACCAGTGCAACGTGGCAAAAAATTTGTCTAGAGCCCTGAATAAAGTCCAACACTGGACACACACCTCCTAGCAAGGTAACAGCTCAGTCACACAAGTTTTAAAAAAGAAAAAAACGACTGCAACCTCTTCACACAGGTAATGTTACTGAAATACTCAGCATATTGCAAAATATGAAAAATCACAATATAATTGTATCACTGGACGTCTGGTTCGTCCCGCTTCTATTAGATAAACATCAAAAGAAGATTTCAGCTGTCATGACTCAGCAAAACTTGTGTTACAAATGACATCAATGCTCACATAAGATTTCTGCTCTTACAATTTTCTGCCTTTATTACCTTTCTTTAAAACTGCACCGATGTCTTTTCAGCCAAGAACCTTTAACAAAATACTAACCTAGTACCAGATCACTAAGTTTGTATAGCAAATGTGTTTGGAAACAGCTGCTCTCATAAACAAATCCAGTGGACTCACAACAAAGTTAGTGTTCACTTGGAGTCATCCCTCTAGCTTTTATTAGACTATAAATAAAATTATGCTAATGCTTCACCGTGTTCATCAGTGTCTTTCACCCGTAGGTTTTGCCAGGTACCGTTTGTTGAAAATTTGTTCCCTAAAATTGAGTTTAGAGATGTGGATGTTGTTTTTCAAAACAAAGTTGTGGGGTTTAAATGTGTCAAGGCACTTCCTGTTTTGCATATGATCTGTGTTTAGTGTTGCTTGAACACTGTGAAGAATCAGACGTGAATACCACACTCAACCCAAAGCAAGAAAATCTCAAATCAAATGAATGATGCATAACTTCTCAGCCCTGAACAACTCCACTGAACAACCAAACAGCGTTGCCTGTTCTCTCAGGTCTCTTATTAAGATGAACTGAACTGTCATGGGGTATTGCTAGAAAGTCCAGAAACACTTGGTTAAAGCAGTAAAGATAATAGTTAGTAGAAAATCTCACCTTCGTGCAAAGTTATACAGCGCTTCTTTTCTTTCTTGGAGAGACAAATGTCTGTCGGTTGGTGATTTCCCAAAGGTTTTGGCAGCAGGCTATGAATAAAAACCAAATGGAATTAAAAAAACAGACATTCTTATTGACCTTTATATACACAGATAAGCCAAAACACACCCAACACTAACAGAGGGAACTAGGATTCATTATATTGTACTGATGTATCTGAGGGTCTGGGATGTGCAGTCACATCTCCCTGATTTTGACAACATGTGAAGCAACAACTGCGTATTGGGCTCCATTACTATAAATAAAGTCTTAGTGATTATTATCATATAGTTCAGCTAAAATGTAATGTCAAAAGTGGGATGAAAAGAGAAGTTGCAGTGTGCCCTCTGATGGACAAACTTCGTAACTTTAACATTCATACTGTAACATCAGTAAAGGCTGTTTCTCCTGTTCTTTCTTTACTTTTTTGTGAGACTGTTACAAATGCAGATACCAACAGATCACCAAATAGCTAATATCAGTCAAACATACAATGTCTGGTAAAATTCTTGGAAATAGGCCTTATCAAACCTTTAAGGTGGGAGCAGGACCAGAAGAATAGGAGCTGATCTTAGAAGGCCCAAAAGTCGAGATCCCTGTTGCTTCCATCGATGTTTCCTCCTTGTTCTCCAGTAGATTTGTAATGGTTGTGTCAACACAATTAGTTTTTGCTATACACAATAAAAAGAACAACTGTAAGTGTATGGCAAATGAATCCATCGTATTCTTAAAGGATTTCTTACAAAGTGAAAGTATGACAGAAGAGCTCGGGTACCGAATGAACACGTAAGTAAAGAAATGGATGCGGTAGCCAAATGTAAGTGTACCTAAATCCTTTGTGATCACATTCAGTGGAACATGGGGCAGCACGTCCTTCACCTGCTGAGCCATCTTAGCAATCCTGCGGTCGTCTGTGCCCAAACTCATGAATCCAAGCCCAATAGAGCCAGGTGTTACACCTACATTTGAAAAAAAAAAAACTCCAATCAGCTGACTCTCTAACATGGACAGAGCTGATGCTGAATCACATGACTGACTTACTTGTGGTTGTTTGTGGAACAATGTGTCTTGTCCTTTTGATGTGCTCTGCTTTATCAGCTTTAGTGATTTTGGTGGAGACCAAGCCAAGTTCAGCAGCTAGCAGCTAAATGAAAACACACAAGCAGAAAGTGGGAACTCACACTGCATCTGATATGCATGTGCTTTTGTAAAACAACAACAAAGAGATCTGTGTACAGGTGCAAAGCTTCATAAGTCTTACACATAGCACACACACACACACATTTATTTTTACGATTACAAATATAACTCATGTGCATCCAAGTGGCACACGCCGTTCTTACCTCCTGGACTTTGTTGGCAAACTCCTGTGTCGACTCGTCATCTTGTCGGGATACTGTTGGGAGCCAACTGGGATGGAAATGAAATGCAAAAAAGCAATGCTAAGAAGAAAATCTGAACAATTACAGCAACAGAAAAAATAAAAATCAATGATAAAAAAACCCCCAAAAACTCAGAAATTTGACTTTGAAATGCACATTAATTAATCAGAAGTCCTGACAGGAGGAGCCTGAGGAGGGTAGTTTGCACCAAATATTCAACAGTTTTTGTGTTTTTTGGATTTTACATAACATTCTCCACAAAACCTGGTAAGCTTAAAAGAAATAAGACCTAAATTGTGAAAAATGTGGCTGCAGAAAAAAACTGATAGAAATAATGATACAAATTATTTAGTACCTTACATGATACACTGTACATGGAACAAAAAATGTCCATAAGAGCTCCGTCAGCCAGCTGGACTCTGGTGTGCTCTGTGTACAGACAGGAGGTAATCATGTTGTTACATTACTTTCATCATCTCTTTTAAATGTCACTTTGATTCTAAATGTGAGTTCAAATGACTTTACCAAAGAGATCAATGGTCTGGTCACCCGTAAGGCCACAGGTTGGATGGATTCAGTCAGTGAGAAAGGCCAGGAGCTGAGAGAAAAAAAAAAGTACACACATTTAGAGCAGCTAAAGGACACTGTCCACTTAACATCGATGTATCCTACGTGGAGATCGTGAAGAGCACCAAATTCCTTGGTGTCCACCTTGTGGAGAACCACTCCTGGTCCCTCAACACCAGCTTCATAACTAAGAAGTCCCAACGCTGTCTCAACTTCCTGTGGAAGCTGAGAAAAGCCCATCTCCCTGCATCCATTCTCACCATGTTCTACAGAGGGACTATCAAGAGCTTCCTGAGCAGCTGCATCACTGTCTGGTATGGAAACTGCACCGTATCAGATCAAAATACCATACAACGGATAGTGAGACCAGCTGAGAAGATCATTGGAGCCTCTCTTCCCTCCATCACGGACACTTATAGCACCCGCTCCATCCACAAAGCCACTACCTCTGGTAGTCAGCATTAGCAACATAGTGAGCAGGTGATTCTGACATGGCAAGTCCATGTTAGTGTCCGGTGAAAGAAGAGTATCAGAGACTGCAAAGGAAAGCATTGCAATAATCACAGTCTTATTATAAAGTGCACCTCACAGCTTCTCTGGTTTTCATGTGCGTCTCCACTGAGGATACAGTACACTTGTTTCAGTCTTACTCGAATTAACTATAGAAATGAATCAATTTACCAGCTGTTTTCACTTCCTTGCACTAATTTCCCTTCAACTCTAGAGGGAAATTAGTGGGGAGACTCAACCGCCAAAGTAATTCATCTCTATCTCAAAGTGCCATGAAAGAGGGATGATAATTTGTCGCTGGCTGCATTAAATCACTGGGTATGGGTAAGAGGCCAAAACTGTCCCAGTGTGCTGATGAATCCCAAACACTTGCTGTGTTATTGGACAGTTTTTATTTATTACTATACAGTAACATGTGTACAAACGTTACCTGAATTTGAGAAGACCAGCGCGGCCGTTTGTGGTGTCCTCTTCGGGAAACAGGAGCAAAGGTGTGGTGCCTTCAGCGGAGCAGTAACTCTGCAGAGACTCTCCTATTGCTCCAGAGCCTGCATGGATTTCCATGAAGCCTCTGGCCCAGCACACAAAGCCTGTGGAGCCATCTAACTGGGGCTGATAGGCAGAAAGAAACAGGTCAAACTCACCACACTATACCATGTTAAAAATAAATTAAAAGTACACAGAAACATCTTTTTTCAACTGACAGCCCTAGAAACAGTCTTGAGACAGATCAGGCATATTATAACATGTGTTCATGCACCAGTGCACTTTGCCTCCAAGAACACATCTCTTAAAGTCAACACCTGCAACACCTTGAGACCCGAGTTTTTTTAATATATCTGTTAGAGAATTCCTCTGTGCCTGGAATCACTGTCTTGTTGCATAACCAAATTTGGACCGAGCTTTCGCTGTCAGACAGATGGCCTCACATTGGCCATGCAATGCTCGGAGAAACTGAGCATGGGGTGAATTTGCCTGGACGTCCACTCCTGGAAAGACTGTTAACACACATCTTAATGCTTCAGACCAACAAACTGTCAAACACCTCTGCTTATATAGAGGTACTCACACAGTGCATCAAGTACATTTAGCTAGTGTCACCCGACTGCTAATTAGCAGCTTAATTCCTACAAAAGCTATAGGGGTGTACTTACTTTTTAATAGGAATGCAACTTTCTTCTTCACACATATTAAATAACAATATCAACATAACTTCCCAGCTGATTACCTACATTAGGAGGACATTATTTATATTAAATGTCTTCTAGATTTTTATGTTCAAACATGAAACATGGGTATTATCTTAACAACCCACCAAAGACCTAACTGTGCATTTTGGACATCCTCCTCTCAGTACATGAAAGAAGCTGCATTATGAAAACTAGAGAATGCATTTTCTGAAGAAACTGCAGCGTGGACGCTCATAGCTGAATGATTTTAAGATCAAAGGAATTAAGCCCCACCCACATCCCAGAGCACGCGGGCTGGGATTGGTTGGCAGCTATATCGACCATCCAATCCCAGCCCTGAATGACCCTCCCATTGAAATACATGGTAAAATTTTTGTTGAAAAAAGTGGAATAACTTAACAAAAAGACGAGAAAAGTAGACGCAGTCATGTCCAAAAGAAGAGGAATCTAACGGTGGTCTCTCTACGTCGAACGGTGTCGGAGGAGATAGACGGCGAAAAACGTACGGAAGATATAAAAATAATAATAAAGAAAAGAAGAATACTGTGGATGCCTAATGAGCATCCACACTAATAAAATAGCCAAAAATGTCAAACCTGACTATTGTATTAAAAGTGTCTCACCCAATGTTTGTCGTGCGTTTTCAGAACGCATTTAAAATTTTCCAAGCCGTGTAACGCAATGATTTCACCCCAGTTGTTAATAGGAGGGCACC
Source organism: Hemichromis elongatus (assembly GCA_015108515.1). NCBI lineage: Eukaryota > Metazoa > Chordata > Actinopteri > Cichliformes > Cichlidae > Hemichromis > Hemichromis elongatus. The sequence continues at coordinate 15,568 of VUQR01019349.1, forward strand.
GATATATTACAGTGAATCCCTGAATGTGTATAACATGCTGTATGGCACGGTTCAGTCAGGAAAAACACTTAAGCCAAGCACTCACTGTATTGCAGGGGGTCAGGAGGTTGATGATGTTGTGGTCAAACTCTGTCACATGATTGCATATGTACAGCTTGGTGTTTTTGTCTCTGGAGCGGGGATTTTTCTGTCTCACATGCATCCCCAGGACTGAGCACATAACCCTCACAACAAATCTAGAAGCAAAGAAAAAAAATGATGTCAACATTTCCCCAAAAGCATAACAAAATTAATAATTTACCAGAATGTGCAAAAGGTACAAATATCTTTTTTTCTTAACCCCGAGAGCATTTACATGCCTTGGTTCTTTAATCACGCAGTCACCACCTTTCTTCAAACAAAAAAATTACAGTGTGCAAAGTATAATTACCTTCCACTGGGCAGCCATTGGCCTCAGTGGTATTTATAGTGGTTAAAGTGATTTAAACTGTGACACACAACAGTTATTTTAATGGGATGTTAGCATTAACTGCTATTGTTATCGCTTATACTACAATTTCACCTCAGTCATTAGTGTCACATATACATAAACATGATTAGAAGTGACAAACAAGATGACTCAGCTACAGATTTGGTGAGCACTGACAGTAAAATGCGGTATAGGAAAACTTTTTTTAATACTTGCCTTCTTATAAAACTCTCTGGAAGTGCACAGCTGACCAGGAACACATGAACACCGATAAAAATACGTATGAACATTAAAGAAATGCCGACTGGAAAGTAAATCAGCAACAGCAGAAAAACAACAGCATCTTTGGGAAACCTGTGCAAAAAACAGAGCAGAATCCAAAAATGACATTTGGAATAGAAAACACAAAACAAGAAGAAAAAATCTAAATGTAAACTTATAGATGAGAAGGTTTCTGTGATTTCCAAGGGATCTGCAGCAAAAATGTTTTATCCTGTGCTGATTACATTTCAAATCAACCAAAATATTTTTATGCTTTTTTATTTTCCAATTTCAAAACCTTAGACCTCAGAATCAGCCTCAACCTGTGATTTAAAGTGACAGCATCTTTAACAACCTACTGATCTTCTTCCTTTTATCACTGGATAAACGTGCACTGAACCACAACATAAACTCACATCAGCGTTTAATCATTTCACTCTATAGTTATTCAACTATGCAATATTACCCAATGATACAGTACTGTGCAAAAGGGCCATCCATAATTTGTTTATGTTTGGATGTGAAAGGGTTATAGGTGCAGGTATTTTTTGGAACATGTTCAAACACACATTGAAATACAGTATATAAACTAAAAACAGAGTTTGGACAATTCCAAGCTTTCTTATTGTTCTCTGGGCTTCTAGGAAGACATTCAAAGCTCATCTCTCTGTCAAGAGGATCCCACAGTGCTAGAATAATGTTGAGGTCCACAGTCTGTGGAGGCCAATTGATGCTTGATGGTGTTCCATTCTGTGCTTTTCTAATCAGCGTGGGATGGCGAGCCACCCGACCACCGCTGCACTGCAGTATGACTGATAAATCTGTATGAACTAATAAATAGACTTCCTACCTGTTTGGAACATGGCCTATTACAGGTCAAGTGAACTGTACTAAACTGAACCGAACTGGACTCAGTCTTGTTCCACTTTCTTTTTGGACCAAATTAGTTTTGTATCATTATTATTATTGTTTTGTTTGTGATATATATGCATATATTTTTTGTATATCCGTCTATAAAGTCTACATCACCATAACATACATAATATATATATTTCATATATTTTTTTATTCACACACACTGGCTCCATAGTCAAAGCTACTTCTGATTAGCTCATCATCCATCAAGCTGCAGTCAGGTGCCCTGGTCCTTTACCACGTTACATATGTTTTTACTGCACTTGTCATGCTGAAAAATGAAGCAGTTGCCGATCAGATGCTTTCCAGATGGCACTGCATGGTGGATCAAAATCTACACATTTTTGTGTTCACAGCACCATCGATTTTGAGAAGAGCTCCAACGACACTGACCGAAATGCCAAATCACAACAGAGCCTCCACCGTGTTTTGCAAATGGCTGCAGACACTCACTGGTGGCCAAGAAGCCACCAGTGAGTGTGACCCTTCCACTGAGACCGTTTCTCATGAGTCTAATTGAACAGTAGACGGATTAAATAAAAGGTCCGATGCATCTCTCAGGTCCTTTCAGGTCCTTGCTAGATTTTTTTTCCTTAAGCACATGACTTTCAGACACGATTTAACTGCTGTAGATAATTGTTTTAAACCTGCCACTTCATCTGTCCTGCTCTTTTCCAGTTTCCTCAAATTTTCCTGCCGAGATCTGCTAGCATGAAAATTTGAGGAGAATCACCAAACATATTATTTGATGTCTGTCAACTATTTGGCATTTTTTCACAGATTCAATTAAAGAAATGTGAAAAATGTTATAGGTTTTTGTCATGGGCTGTGAGTAAAAAGGTGCCTAAAGATTCAAAGTAAAATTGTTTGTTTTTGTTGCCACCAAAGGTTCTTTTAGTTGTCTGGATCGAATAAAGGGTCAGGTTCATCTTTCACGTCCCGTATCAGGACATGACATTCAAATACTGGCCCATCTGCTGGTGATATTTTTTTCCCACTTCTTTTGTTCTCCCCTCCAGATTCCTAAAAGAATGTAAGGACACACTTGACACTATACTGCAATATGCCAAGTTTTCAGCTAATAGCTCTTTGGGAATCACCTTGTTGGGACAAAAGTATTACATTTGTCAAACTGCTATCTTTATGTTTTTTGTGACAGACTGCTGATAAAGTGATTTAACATTGGTTATTTGCCAAGCTGTCTGCTCTGTGTAGACACAACACTGTTTTTATGGCTGGGTGAATCACAGATCAGTGTTAATTGGTCGATTACAAGGACTGGACTGAAAATGAGTGAAAAGGCAGCAATTTTCTGAAGAGTAACTTTAAAAGAACTTCAGAAACCCTAAAGAACCGATGCTCAAGACCACTAAAAAAGTTATTTCAAGTCTGAAGACACGAAGGGTGGCTCGAGGCTTTTGCACAGTACTGTACATAAGTTATTTAAACCAACTGCAGCAGAGTTAGTACTGCTTTTGTTTCAGCGGTTTTAGCGATATTACACGTGTCACTACTCGATTCCCTCTGCAGTCAGGCGCTAGAGAACATTTCGAAACCTCATTATTAGCGTACTAGTCGTCAGTACCGCTGTATTTACAGGCCTCATGTCCACCCTCTATTCAAGTCAAAAACACTTTAGTATTTGAGTACACAACGGCAGCTACGTTTGCTTTCAGTTATTCTCTCCACTTTACACAAGCTCAAATATAATCTGTGACTTCAGTGTCTAGATCAAAAAAGTTAAGTCTCTTAAAAAACTTCACTCTTGGGTGTCACAAGGCAAGCAGTGAATACATGAAACGAACAGACATCTGAGGTTAGCTAGTTCACGCATTTCATGCTGCAACTGATCGGCGTGCTTATTAAAATTAGCACTGGACAAGGTTTCATATCAAACGCTATCCATGACTTGTTTACAAGAACGTTGCCAGTTCGGCTAGCTAGCTGCATGTTTTCCAGACTATTTGATACATCTTCCACTATACTGGCTAGCAGTCCGATAATATACATCGTCGACGCTGTAGCCTCTGTGTATTTCTTCAACGCTTATTGCGCTAATTAGCGCTAAGTGAAGGTTAACCGAGCAGTTTACAGTACCTAGCAGTTAGCTGACTTACCGACGAAAGTCAAACATGTCTTCAATCCCCCGAGTCTCCATGTCTGCCAGTCAGACCGTCAGAGGCTAATGCTAAAAATACAACCTGACCCCTAAATATATATTAGTCATAACTTTCACGACAGCACTTCTGTCATGCGGTGGGTAAACTGAAAACTGGGTAGCTTTACAGAGCTAGTTAGATTAAAGTATAGCCTTTTCAGACCGCTTAAGTGCGCGACTTTAAAATGTTAGCTTAGTGGTTAAATAGCGCTAGCACAGCTAGCGGCTTCAGTCAGCACAACACCACTTCCGGTCCATTGCTAGAATCCCCTAGAATAAGAGCACCAGCTCTACAAAAGTAATTTATATAAAAAATGCTCGTTGCTAAGTTCTACAGAGGTGTATAAACTGCGCGTCTATGTACCCAACCCAACCTCTCAATTTCGATAATGATTTTATGTAATGTATAACTGTGTAATATCAGGTTTATCTTTATCGGAGTGTCAGGTGGGATACTTTCAAAATAAAAGAGCAGTAGAAAAAAATAAGCACTAAAGACGTCCCCTAAAGGAAATACTAGTAAAATATTATTGTATTTTGTCTACCTCTAGTGGCAAAATCAGATAAATTTCAGTTTGCAGGAAATGTAGTATGTAATGTTATAATTTAATTTTTATGTATTTTTTTATTTGTTTATTGCAATAATGAGCTGAACGTATTCGCTCCTTTTTTCTTTGCAGTGTCTATATAGTCTGCAGTTTAGGGAAAAAATGTGTTGCCATTTATTGAAACATGTGCAAGCATATGAGTAAATAAATAATATAATCTAAAACCAGAGTTTGTACAACTCTAAATAGTTTGAAAAACCGACACCACTACCTGAAATGCGGCACCAAACGATGACAGACTTTCCACTAATAGATGTTTGGGTTTTTGTTGCTAAGTTGTCTGTGAAGTGCAGGCACAACCCTGTTTCATCTCATGAATGCTTGATTCATAGATCAATGTTAGGTGCCTTAACAAACAAACAAAAGCATTATAATCTAAAAATGATCAGGCACACCGACAGGACTGAAGTGAGTGAAAATCAGCTAAATACCCAAAGAAAAGCTTCAGAAAGTCAGACCTGCAGACCTATCAGCGACAGTCCTGCCTGAATAATAAATGTGGGAATTATCATGAACACGCCCTCCTTTAAAGCTCAGTCTCCGCCCACAACCTCTCAGGATTGTTTGGCAACATCCTCTTGTATAAACGCTGCTTAACTAAAAATCAATTTTGTGTGAAGAAAACAAACACGGCTGTTATTTAACTGAGCGGAGACTAAATATCGGTCCTTTTTCTCGGTGACAACACAGGGTGCCAACATGGCGGTCATATTGCGCTGTTGCTCGCTAATCCTGTGGCTCTCCCTGGCCGTTGTGCTGGGCTCGGTTCTCGGACTCGATGAGGACCTCGCCCGACCTCTCTTCGGGCCTCCCGGCTCATCTGTCCGGCTCCACGAGTCCGACCCGGGCCTTAAAAAGGCTCTGGCTTTCGCAGAGGAGCGTTATAACCGGGTCTCCAATGCGATGCACCTTCGCAGAGTCAGTCGGGTCATCTCTGCCACCAAACAGGTATAATTATTATTGGTGGCTTTCCTTTTGATGATATTATATCTATTCAACATATTTTGCTCTTCTGGTGTACTTGTCAAAGAATGGTTAAATAATGTATTATTTATCGATTTATGTCTTTGTAATACGCGTTGCGTATGCTCGTTTTTTTGTAAACAGCAGCACTGCTGGACAGTCATCATGTTTGCAAGAGTTAGCTAAACACAGGCCGGATAAAGAGGCGACTTACCTTCAAAATAATAGCGTAAACTTCTTTGTTACGCTGCTCAAGAAGTGATTATGGTTAAACAAAAGACAAACAAAAATGTATTCCTATTTATTTACCATTTATTTGCCATTTTTATGAACTTTCAACTTAGTGAATACAATATTTATTATTATTTATTTACAGTATTTATTCTAATTTTACCAATTTTTATTGTCAAGCCTTCAAGATTATATGCGCGTTTTACCGCAGCCGGAAGTTAAGTCATTGACTCTAAACTAACGTCTCTGCAGTGTGGCCTGTTTGCTGCGCATTTATACCACGTCTAAATGAAAAATCTTTATTTATCCCAAGATTTTGTGTCTTTAGATTAAAAATGGCTGAATGTTTGTGTGTTTTTCTGTATTCCAGTTGGTTAAAGGGATCCGTTACACTTTAACAGTGGAGCTGAGTAACACTCAGTGTAAGAAGTCTACCATGCTCAGGACTTGTGACTTCTATCCCGAGACAAATCAACTCAAGGTAGGGTGTGTGTGTGTGTGTGTGAGAGAGAGAGAGAGAGAGAGACAGAGAGCTTGTGATATGAGTTTACATCTTAAGAGAAAAAAAGCTATGTGTGTGTATCCAGCTCTGTATTGTGTGTGTGTGTGTGTTTTTCTACTTCCTTCAAAGCAGTTTTCTTGTTTTGATCTTGTGGCTCAATTTTGACTTGGAGTGATCCTAAGCTCACTTATGCCTCTTGAGCACTTGCATTCGTTTTTCTTTGTTCTTCTTCTTCCCACCTCATAAAAATATCTTAAAGTTATACATAAATCTCTAAATGGAGCTGTTTACAAGAGACCAAGACCTACATTAATACCTGTTATCTCTTTTCCTCTAATTTGTTTTAAATGTTTCAGACAGAGGTCTGCGTCTTCGAGGTGTGGGACATCCCTTGGCAGGGGGCGTCAACCTTGCTCAAACAGAAGTGCCAGCCCAAAGGTCAGTCAGCAGCCAAACAGACTGACCATCCAACAGTTAGGATTCACAGCCACCTATTATGGCTGTCATAGACATTTATAGCTGAACACCATAGTTGTGGCTCCCTTGGTCTTACCTACCTTCTTATCATTCAAAAACACACCAACAAGTCTTTTATAGCCCCCTTTTTAACCCCCCAAAACTCCCCCACAGTAAAAAGAGTTCAGCATTTCTGTTCTATAATAATTTAACCATGATATTTCTGACCACAGTACCCATGATGTGAAACTCTGATATTGTGGCAGGCCTAGCACATATAGAGAAAAATCCTTTTAAATGCATTTATTTCTATTGATTGCCACTGAACCTTCCTAGCAACCCACATCAGCCAGTCAGGCCATGAGGTTTTGTTTTTACATGCTTGTGTTACAAAGAGATAAATGAGGTGGAAGGTTGAACAAAGACATGTTCGAATGTCAACCTCTTTTTCCTGCATAACAAAGAAAAAAATCATCAGTCAACATTTGCTTAAGGCTCTTCTTTGTTGCAGCCTCAACTCGTGATTTAGACCTAACCAGAAGGCTTTCATGAGCAATAACAACTCATACTGAGTCTACATGTTTGCATTTGAAAACGACGGAGGCAGTGATTTTATGTTGTTTTTTGTATTTTTGTCATTTTTTTCTTTATTTATCAGCTTGAAGATCGTCTGTGAAGTCTCATTGATTTAAGTGTTAAATACTCTCACACTTCCCACGTTTCGTTTTTCTTATCAGTTGAATCTGAAGTAGAAGAGAGCAACAAGATAGAGGATTCATCCACCAGCCAGCCTCTGGAGGTAAAAGTAATGTCAGGCTCTACAGCTTCAGGCCTGTGGTTTCATCTGTTTTTTTAAACTGCTCTAATCGATTTGGATTTGAGATCAAGGCTATCTGCTGTTGATTCTGTGTGTGTGTGTTTGCATTAGGACTCGGTGGAGCTGCTGGGCCGGTTTAAAGAGTTCATGGCAAAGTACAATAAGGTCTACAGCAGTCAGGAGGGTGAGTGGTTGAATTTCATTCGTACCACGTACATATCACGTATGAACATTGTGTCACATTCCTGTATGAACACACTGAACACTATACGTAATCACAGCCTGTTTGGTTTCACGCCTGAATGCAAATGTTCAAACTGAGAAAATTGGGCCATTTTAAGGAAAATATGAGCTTATTTTGAATTTGATGGAAGCAAGACATCTCAAAAAAGTCAGGCAGGACTGCAGGCAGGACAGTTCAGCACCTGGACTCCTTTACCACAAAGCGATAGATGCAGTATGTGGTTTAGTATCTTGCTGAAGTATGGGAGGCCCTCCCTGAGATAGACGTCATCTGTGAGGGAGCATGCGTTGCTCTATATATACCTTTCAGCACCTTTCCAGATGTGAAAGCTGCCAGTTCTCTAGGCGCTAATACACACCCGTATCATCAGAGCTGCAGGCTTTTGAACATGTTTTCATCATGTTCACATTCTTTTTACATGATAGTGCTTTAGCCTGCATTTGCAGATGGCACAGTGAACTGAAAGGGATCCTGAGCCCGTGCAGTGATTTCCATGACAGACTCATCATGTGTATTTTTAGTGCAGTGTTGCCTCAGAAGCAAAAATCACACGCATCCAATGCTGATTTTGGGTCTCTTGCACACAGAGAGTCCTCCAGATTCTTGAAATCTTTTCATATCATGCCCTGTAGATCATCAGATATTTACAGCCTTCACATTTTTATGTCGAGGACTGTTTGTCACGGTCCTGGGTCGGTTCGACCCAGCTTTTGGTTTTCTTATGCTTTCATTTCTTATTTTGCTTTGTGGAGTGTTTTTTGGGTCTCTGGTGTTAGGATTATATATTATTCATTGTCACTGTGATTCTGGGTTGGGGTTTCATTTATAGGGGCTGTGTGAGCATTGTTCTGTGTCTCCGTGTCGTGTGTTATTGTTTCCTGTTTTATTGTGAAAGTCTGCGTCCTTTGTGAATGTGTTCAGTGTGTGTTGCTTTGCTCTCCAGTTGTCATTAGTGTCATTCGTTCCAGCTGTGCCTCCCACCTGTGTGCAAACTGCCCGTATTCCCGTGTGTATTTAAGTCATGTCTTGTCTCTTGTTCGTTGCTGGTTCGTCTGTGTATCAACCCCATGTCTCTACGCTGCTCTACCCGTGTGCTTCCTGCTCCCACTCGTCACCTGCCTGCCTCTCCCTCCTTTGTGCTCCGTGTTCGTGTTTGTGCTTATAGTTTAGCTGTCCCCAGTTTAGTTAGTTTATGTCCTGTTCTTGTTTTGTTATTTTCTTATGTTTAATAAATCACTG